>VDFB02105785.1:208317695-208332391 GCA_007258455.2 Sequoia sempervirens
ATTGATTTATGTTTTATATATGTGTACGGTAATTTTATAATTAGATAATACTTAATTTTAAAATTTGCATAGTTTTCCATGGAACAATTCTATGGAAAAAACTATATAAGTTGTATATAAGTCTATATAAGATTCTTGAACTTAAGAATTCCATGAAACAAATATAAGTTGTATATAATTGTACTTTAGGAAAAATGATTTTTAAAAACTTCACTACATTTCAAATAAGGATTGAAAGAATATATGTGGGTTTACATGCAGCCAAAAAAATTGAGAGATGATGCTATCAAAGATTCTTGAACTTAAGAATTTTCCTTGGAACAAATATGTACATATAATTGTAATTTAGGAAAAATGATTTTAAAAAAAATTACTACATTTCAAAAAAGGATTGAAAGCATATATATGGGTTTAAATGCAACCAAAAAAAGTGATAGATGATGCTATCAAATATTCTTGAACTTAAGAATTTTCCATGGAACAAATATGTACATATAATTGTAATTTACACAAAATCATTTACAACTATGTACAAGTTACTATAATTTCTCATTTGAACATGTATAGGGTTACAAGTGAACTTGAAAACCATGGATATAATCTAAGTCAAAGATTCTAGCTCAGCCCACTCTTCAATAACATGTAGAATTTTTTGATGATCATCACTATCTAGTCTCCATTTTCTTCGGCCATGTGCACATGTGGAACTGCATGAAGATGTAGAGTGGTAGCAATTATTAAGTGACTATATTGATATACCTTGTTATCAGGTTGATATTCAACAAAATGAATCCCATGTTGAACAACTTTGACTTGTTTTAGATATGTCCCTTGCACTACAATAGAACCTGCATGGTAAACATGAACCTAAGGTAAGACATATGAATGTGTGCAACATTTTCATGCTCAAGGTTTGTACAATATATATTTAATGTTTATAATGTAATGTGCACATGTGAATACAATGTATATAAAATTTTAAATTCAAACTCACCTGTGGGAAATAACATTCCATCACTTGTTTTAGGTTTTGTTAGCTTATTCCTCTCTTCTGTGCAACACAATAAATAATAGCTAACACCTTCGATGTTTTCAGGCTCTGCTATGACTGCAAAAACATCTCTTATACACCAAATTTACACAAAAAAATTCTAAAAAAATTAGAAATGTCTCTAAAGATCATTAACTAGATATATATAATATTTAAATTATTGAAAACTTACACATGTGTACCTTTTCTAACCAATCCTGAAATATAGTCATAATCAATTGAAATCAAAGGAATTTCTTCAAATCTTTCGTCCTCATTTTCATCATATGTTTCTGAAACAACTAGTGGCACCATATCCCATTTACCAACATATCCAAGTTCTTGATTGTTGCATGCATAATCATAGTTTCCCTTAATGCACTCAGTGCAAAAACAAGAGTAATCCCTTGTGTCTAATATCCATCCATGGCAACTATCTAAACTCCTAGAACACAATGCAAAGATCTTGTTTTTTCTACCCTCTTGCATCCATGCATCGATCTTCTATCCACACCTAGATACATATGTACAACAAAAAACTTATGTGAAATTTTTTGTATATATATATATTAAATTTAAATAAATTCAAATTTTTGATTTAATGTAATTTATACATACTCGATATCTCCCAAAACACTCTATGTGGAATGTGTTGGTTTGTTCTTGAAGATGTGTCGACCACATTTGATGCAAAGTGTTTCTTGTACCATTCAACAACATAATGTGCATTGTCTAGACAATCTTCTAGATAATTCATTTGATGCTTTCTTAAAGCTCGTTTGATGCAAGCTTCTGCTCCATCATGCTCACCCTTTCCATGCCCACTCTCAAAAAAACTCCAAACATGTGGTATTTTCTAGATTTTATGATATCTACAAAGTGCATAGAATGGCCATGAATATTTGAATTGTGTCACACATCCATCTGACCATACAAAATGATTTTCAAATTTTACACCCCTGCTTCTCAAATTCTCAAAAAATATTGTAAAGCAATGTTGGACAAAAAGTGTGTCATTCTCTTTATCATCACTAATATAAAATTTATATTCTTTCTTAATGGCTCATTCTTCATATGTACTATCAACACCATCCAATTATGATTGTGCATGTTGATAACACACATGAACCATAATAGTGATCTTCTTTGAAAAGTAATACTTTGATTGAATCTCCTTTTGATGTACAAAGGAGTATTTTTTTGCAAAGTGTAAAAAATGTATATTAGAGGTATAATTTGAATTGAATTTTCTTAATTATATTTGAATTGAATTTCAAGTTACTTGTCAAAAATGTATAATAGAGGTATAATTTGAATTAAATTTTCTTCATTATATTTGAATTGAATTTCAAGTTACTTGTCAAAAATGTATAATAGAGGTATAATTTGAATTGAATTTTCTTAATTATATTTGAATTGAATTTCAAGTTACTTGTCAAAAAGATTATATCTTGTTCTCAACTCAATGGTTCATGTTGCTTAAGTCATTTTAAAAAAATATTTATTGTGATCAACATGAATGAACTTAATTATAAAGTGGCATTGATTTCCCTAAAATTCTACTAGAGATCAAATGTATATTGAATATAAGGAAATGTAAGTTGTAAGAGATCATAAAATAAGAAAACATGTATGTATATTGAATATTTAAAGAAAAATGCATACATATATTATGTAAACATGTTTAAACCATAAGCAAACACATGTACATACATGTAAAGGGATTCAATACATATAAACATAACACATATTATAAGCAAAGAGGAAAATGTATGTATATATCATATAAGAAAATATATGTACATATCATATAAGCAAAATTTAAATTAAAGATCATCAAATGTCGAATACTAAAGATCAACAAATAAGAAAATGTATGTATTGTTACCTATTTTTCATTCATTGGTTTTAAGGGGTAGAATTTGTTTTAAACTGAGAAAGATAAGGTACTTTTTATTATCCTCCTTCATCACATTCAAATGTATAAATGAAAAAATCGGAAAAGGTTACAACTATAGACCATTACATTCATACATATGCATGTAATACAGAAAGATTCACATATTTTTGAAAATGTAATCTTTATTGAATGTAATTAGGCACATGTGTCTCACACAATGAAGCCGTGAGACTGATTTGCTCATTTGATACAAATAGAAACCAAAATATGCATAAATGAGTAAATGCTAGAAGAAATTGAACATGAAAAGAAGGTAACCAGTCATTGCCTGAATGACTGGTACTGTGAATGAATCTATTCTTGATTTCCCTGCCTTGCTCCCTCTAGCTGCTTGGCCCTTAAGTGTTTGGTATCTGGTTACCTACATTGGGTGGATAAATGAATTAGAACATTAAGTTCTAAGCAATGAAGGGTTGCATTCTGAACATGCACATCTATCCACACATGCATATGCTAATTCTTATGTGCATCAAATGTAATGCCTATCTTAAGTGTCCATAAGAAACCAATAGAAGAAGAGTGTCATCATTAATGCAACATAGGCATTTATTTCTAACTTGTTTGCTTCATGTGCAAATACAGGTGTAATTGTGTTTTTTATCTAATCTATTAAATTTTAACATGTGGGATAAATGTGGCTCCCACGAGGGTTGAGCCCAACGTGCTAGTATTCAGTGTTTTGATGAAATAAGCTTTTTAAGTCTTCCAAAACATTTTGATACAATCAGAAATAAATTTATTGTTCATGGAAGTGTCTTTGATATATTCACTGATACAAGTAATGGATGCATGTATGATAGAATCATAATGCTTCAAAGAATTAAACAATGTTTCCCATTCCTCATAGGATGTTATTATAAACAGTTCATAAGATTCTATAAGAACAACTAAAAGAGCAGCAGATCAGTCTATCAAACATATCACAATGAAAAGAGCCAATCTTAGAAAAAAAAAATATTTATTTAAAAAAAAAATCATGTTTCCAAAAGGCAGCCATCCAATGAGTGTATGAGCCAAGAACTATTCTTGAACCTGTCAAATTTTTTTATCACAGTTGAACTCTACTTGTTCAAGTATTTCTAAGAGAGAATTAAAAGTTAGAGACTGTGAATATATATGAATGGTACTGTTATCAGGATAGTAAAGAAAGGCATAACACCTACCTTATACCTGTTGGCCTTTATTGCATCTTAAAATAGTGCTAATATATCTTTCCAGTACTTGTCATTTGGTGTTTAATTTTTGTATCCTCTAAGTGATCTAGTGCTATCAGATTTGGGAAAAAGATAAATATAAATTGTCCTTATGATTTGAGGATGAGGTGAATGACAATTTTTAGTGACCTATAATGTGGACAACACCAATCCCTAAGCATTCATGACTTGCTTATGCCAGAAATACAAGATATGATCATAACAAGGAGGCAGTTGCTATGAGTTCTCTTGTTTTTCTGTCACAATCAATTTAAGACTATAGTGAAAATGATGCTACTATTTTTTATCTTAACAACAAGATTAAAAGACAGATTTCAATCATTGAAATCATTGAGTGATGCATACTTGACCCCATGATAACATGACTGTGGTAAGCTTTTGGTAGTGTAATGTCTACAAAGAAAGAGATTTTAGAAGCACTTTATCCAACAGAGCATAAGCAAGGAAATACCCAAATGCACAAATTTTCTTCTAATTTGTGTGAAGGAAATAGAAATGAGTTGAAATCCACATGCAAGGATGGCGGCTACAACCATAAAGACAAATACATCAAGCTGCAGGTTACAGCTGATTCTGATGGTCAAGCCTTTTGAAAGGCCAAGATTTATAAGAACAAGTATGAAGTTCCTAATCTGTGAGAGGTTTTTTAAAGAAATTAATAATACAAGTCAAAACTCTCAAGATGAATGTGGAGGAGCAGTCAGTAAAGAACATCCAACATAAGTGAGAAGATATTCTTCACAAATCAAAGACAGTCTTTTATTGATCTCTCAAGATTAAAAACAGCTAAGTTTTCAAGAGTCCAAATGGCAAGCTATGTTCTATGAGAGATCAAGACCCTCAGTAGTCATAAACAAATGCCCAAGCCACAAGAGAAACCCATGGCCATACACGACAAAGATATAGGGGAACATGGAAATACAAAAGAAGTTTATATTTTTTGTGTAATGAAGCCCGAATTAACATATAAGGCACAAATAAAAGAACAAAAAAATGTATTTCCTTTGCTAATTAACAGTACATAGCCCACGGCCATGAGGAAAAAGGCATATTTTTTGCATGACAATAGCTGAGGAAAATGGGGAGAAAGTTCAGAAAGAATATTTTGTTCATCTTTATGCAAAGAATGGCTCAATTTCGAGCACTTTTATCTACAGAATATGATATAAAATTCAAAATACCTCTAGGAATGCTTATCCAGCTATCGAAGCCATTCTTTTTGTTGAAGCATCTGCCAGAAAATGTCATTATTCTACTCCAAATCAAACCCTCATGGCGGCAGCTTGTGCTTCATTCAGAAGATTCAAAATAGTAATGTGAAAAAAAATGAAGTATTCGTTGCTTTTGGATTAGGGTTGAAAATCCTATTTTTTCCATCGATTCGAGTGAAGTGATTTTTATCACTTTATTTATCAAAAATGCTAAACAAATTAATATTTCCCATGGTTTAGACTTTGCCTTATGCATTACATATGCCACAACAAAACTTTTAACTTGTATTTTCACCTTATTTTGCATATAGAGGTCGAACAATACCCTTATTTATTTCTTTTTTGTATTTGAGTAAATGTAAATAACATTAAATTTTATGATGATATTATAAATCATAAAGTTATGTGACTATTATAATGCAAAATATGATACATACCTTTTATGCTTTTATGAGTTTTGTTGAAATCTTTATGATTATGGAGGGCATTTAGGGAAGTTAAGTTTTGTTTGCAAACATGTGGAGAAGAGATAGGCTGATTCATCACTTTATTGAGGGAATATAGGTCTTTTTTTTTTCCATTTAGAGCATTTTTAGGAGTAGTTATGGTTGGATTAAGTCTTGCATGAATTTTTCATCCAACATGAGCTCTTTTTGAGTGGATTTGAAGGCTAGATTTTAGGCCTTATTGTTGCATCTGACCCAAGGCTTTCTAGAACCTTGTATTGTGGAAGAAAATTGGATGTTAGCTACTTATTTACATTTTTCTACTCATTGTCAGTTAGTTCTTACTTGGCTTTTTTTGAGAGATAGTGATTTTCTTGAAATCCTTTCTCAAATTGGCAAATTTTGTAACTCAGTTTTCTCTTGGATATGGAATTCAGTGGAGACCTTTGAACATCAATGTTTTCTTGAGATTTTGGCTTCTCTTTCTTTGCTAAATTGTGTGCATCAATAATATTTCATCAAATTTATTTGTGAGGTATTATCATTTCATTATAGCTTTATCTTTTATTCAACACCTTTCTGCAAAATGTTGTGAGTGCAGGTCATAATTTGTGTCAAAATTTGTAGATGGGTTATGGTTGTGAGTTCATTTTCCCTCTAGAAGTCTGAACATTATGACCTTATTATGAAATATTTATGTAATGGAATATAAGAGTAAGTTGTGCAATCTTCTCTTTAAAAGTTTTCAACCATTTTAAACAAAGTGTTGAAGTTATCAATTTCATAGTCATGTTTTCAATTAGGTGCATCACCATGGAAATAGATTATCTTCATTTTATGCATATATTTCTTCCTTTTTCCTCATCATTCAATAGTTTAGCTGACACCATAGCAATCCGGCCTTCTCCAAAGGTTAACCTCTGCATACAAGTAACTCACAACTTAGAGGTTTTCCCATGTTACACTAAGGTGTTAAACCTTAGGTTGAACAGGGTGCACTTTTAGTAGTTAACATGTATATCATATAAGCAAATGTAAGTTAGAGATCATAAAATCTCAAATACTAAATACCATTATGTATAAGCAAATGCATGTGTTAAAGATCAAAAATCTAGTGTCCATGGCCTAATATGAATGTCTACTCCTAGTCGAATGGCTATCTGAATGAGAACGGCCCTGCTCTGAAGGATGTGTTGAGCCCTACAAATAAAATTGTGTATAGGATGTGTTAACTACATATAATTTATATTAAATAAATTTTATGAAATTTATTTTTAAATGAGCTTGTATTTTTAAATATCAATCTAGATCTATGCATACATAAATATTGCATGCACATATACACATGTGATTATATAAAAATGAAAAACTCACATGTCCACTAGCAGTAGATTCATCCATAGAGTCACATCGATCATGCACATGATCTGTACCAAGGCTAGGAGTGATATGAGGTATGTCCACCTGTAACAATATATATACATATATATATCAACTTACATGAATATCTAGTTAAACATAATAATAATAATAATAATGAAAAAAGAATTGAAACATGCACATGCACACATACATGAATATCATCTTATATCAGATGACCTAAGTCCTCTGAAATGGTCACCTCCACCATATCCACCAAACGGTCAAGAGACAAATCAACATCTGCATCCATCCGATCTATCCCATGTTGTGCCAGAAATGATGAATGTAGAGGACTATGAAGGTGAGATGGTATCGGCGATGATGAACCAGAACAAATCAACATATTAGTAAGACCCATAGTCTATGTAGCTATCGAATGAACTGTAGGTGGATCCTAATGCACACTAGTGCTTGGCTAAGAGTGATGGGATCTTGGAACTGAACGACCTTTGCATCTCAAATGATCTCTAACATGCTCTATATTGATCCCATTGTCTAATGCAATGTTGGCATATGCCTCCAACAGGTCCTCAGCCAAACAATGCAGAGTCATGTGTGACATATCTCCTATAAGTGCATCAAGTTGTGTAGGAGTAGGGATGACGACCACTGTAAAACGATCCATGTTGGTTCACTGTGTTGAAAATGGTGTGGATCAGGAATGTCTGGACATCAAATACTAACCTACATGATCATCAAGTATCCTAGTGGTGGCAGTCGCAATGTCATCTATAGTGTCAATTGATTCCTTTTGGGAAGAAACGACAACCTCATCTACTATGGGGCCTAGAGCTGGGGTGAGAGTAGGAGACCTCTCACCAGCCAATACCCTAAACACTGGGGGTGGTCTATCTACTCGATGATAGGTGGGCCTATCAACAATCCTGCCACACCCCTGACTAGCATATGGTGGAATGTCTAGGTAGTTAACTTTGAGGCCCAAATGGACCTCAACATACAACTGCTGAACAAAATACGATGGAATCTGGCCATTGTTTGGGTATAGAACATGTGCTACGAGAAATCGTGGGTAGATCAATGAGGCCATAGCATGATCGACACATCTAGTGACCTGGTATCCCCTAACCTTACGTACATTTTGATAAAATCGAAAGCAAGTGGTTTTTCTCATTTCTTTGGTGACACTATCCTATATTTGTTTAAGGGGAACGTCACCATGTGCTTCTTCCCACATGTGGGAAAGAATAACATTCACTCTATTTGAGGAATATGCACTAGTCCTCTCAAGTTCATCTTTTAGTTTGTCTAGACTATGCAATATTAACATGCATGGTTCACTATATATCCTTGGGTTTGCACCTTGTGCTAATGAATCTCTCAATTTTTTAATCTCATTACTAGTATTTGCAAACAAAGAATCTAGCGCAGGTGGAACATGATCTGCATTTTCCATGTTATATATATATATATATATATATATACAGTACACCTAAAAGAGCAATGAGACTTTGGTAAATAATATATCTAGATAAAGGGAATAAAAATATAAAATAGTTGTAATAATTCATCTACTCATCAATAATATTTTCATACCACTAACAATTTAAAAATAATTGGAAGACAACTATAATCTATAACATAGCATCCTTAAATGGTTCAAATTTTAAATGAAACGATGAAAGAAAGAATAAGAATACAAAGATTAGTATAAAATTATTTGAAAATAATTGGGGATAAAAATATTTAATCCTAATAGTTGTTAACATAAATGAACTTCAAGAAATGGGATTATGTAGAAATTGAAAAGTTCTATTGCCTTCATTGAACCTAAATTTATCTAGTTAAGATATGTCTAAAATTAAGAATTCACACTAGAATATGAATATTCCATAAGAATCTCATAAAGAGGATGAATTTAATGGAAGATAATATAAAATCCTCCATATGAGGATGAATTTTATCATTAAAATATGAGTGAATCATCTCAATTATATAGCCAAGAACATCAAAAAATTATAGATTGGAAAGAAAAATAATTAGACATTTATCATATTTTTATATGTAAAAAGTTTAGATACCATCAAACTATTTAAACTTATAGATTTCATAAAGCTATAAATTGAATCGTTAAAACTGATTTATTAAGAATCAAATCTAATAAAGTTTGAATTCATATTGCATACTTGTTTTAAATATCTCACTAATCCAACCATACATTTTATATATGTTAAAAAATATATAATTGTTATGCCCATAATTTTTCACTATATCTTGACGTGGATCTCCCTCAACTAGATCAATTAAAAATTATTTGCAATGTTGGAGGAAAATGGATTTAATATCATTAGATTTTCCATGGAAATACCTCTCTTGATCAACGATAGATATTATCAACTCTCGAGAATGTAAATATGTTTGAGATAACTAAAAAATAATTTGTATCCCTTATATCCTTTCATCCAATGTAGCCTATCTCTTAATTGAGATCCTCTACCACAATTAAGTTCAAATCTTCTAAGTTTTATTTCCAGCGAAGCAACCACTTTCATTGTAGAAAAGTTATTAGTAATTGCTAAAGCCAAAACAAGTTTTTTTTTCTATTTGGATCCATATTTTTTTTCCATTCTAGATCTCTTTCTAGCCATATTCTTATTGTAAGATCATAGTAAGGTAGTGCAATATATTTAATCACATCATTCCACAATTACATACATCCACCCACCACATTTGATGGGGATGCAAAGACATCAACCAAAGGGATATTAGGGAAGCAAGGTGATAAATTTGATTGAGGTGGGAAGTGTTGAGCTTGAAGGATAGATTATTAGGTATGAGGAATAAGAAGTTTGAAAATTTTAAAGAATTAGGAGGTGACATGTGAGATAGGTTTAATAGAATCTACTTAAATAAGGGTGTTTTGTGGAGAGGGGACAATGGAAAGAGAAATAACCAAGTTTTAATCTATCAATACAACTAACTTTCCATTAGTTCACCATCTCTTTAGTTGGTCCAAGTGAACTAGTGATCAGTATAAGAATATTTTTTGTCTAAAATGGGATCTAAACCCCTCATGGTATTTCTAGTTAGGATGTAGGAATTCAATTATTTTTTAGAGAGTTTGAGAACTAAACCAACTTGTATCTTGGTTTTCCACCATATCATATTCACCTCCTTGTAGCTGCCGGTCATAGGGAGGGCATAAAAATCCATTCCCACAATTTAACTTGAGATGAGGAGTCATTAGGAATACAATAAGGAAAAAATGAATAGGTATTCCTTGGGTTAGTAGTAAGCATTAAGAACAATTGTTGTTGGGATCCACTCCTCAGTAGATGATAAACTTAACGAAGTATTGGGAAAGGTGGGTCAACCTTGCATCCTAATATTTTGATTTATTATTTTGTCCTCATATTAGGAAATGGGGCATCTCACTTTGTGTTGGTAGTTATTTGTCATTTGTTGAATGCTTCAACGGAGGTGTCTAAGATGTTCTAAATCACGTATAATATTAATATAAGGGTTATAAGATGAAACCCTCTTATGACATATTCTTATGACATTGAAGATATGACTATAGAATATTCTGATGAAGTATTGACCAACATTATGAAAAATCATAAAATATTTTAAGAAATAACAAGTATGTCCGGGAAAAGATGTGGACATTTACAAAGAACTTTTTTAAGAAAAAGTGGGAGACCACTTATAATTTTATTTATATATAATATTTTACATATAGCTGGTTCAGGTGGACATACTGGCAGGAAAGAACCAGCAAGAAAACCACCAGTTGTAGTCTAAGTAATAAATTTTACAAAATATCAAAAATACCAGTGAGGTCCTAGTACAAATGACCAATTGTTTGATTACAATATTACAAAACCACATTGGTTGAATACATCACTACATATGCACATTCTCTTATGCACCCAAAATACCCAAAAGAAGACATCATACTAGATATACCTGTGTCCCAAATACATAACACAATGGAGATTGCAAAACCTTACTAAACATAAGACTAGTAAGCTAGGAAGCCACTTTCAAAAAGATGTAGATTTTCCACCAACATGTTGAAATCCATTAACCGAGCTTTCTTTTGTTTCCACTCATTTACCTTTGTGTTGGTGATCATGCTCAAATGAAGGTTTTGATTTTTTTTAATATCAGGCACATGTAATGATAACAAAATTTCTTTTTAGATGAAGATGGAAGTTGCAAATCATGAATGCAAACATGAATTCTCAAGAAAGAAATGGCATGATATTTTCTTTTTAAATCATCAATCTCCTCCATGGAAATGGCAGATCTGTATCTGTTTAGAACTTGGTAGAGATGTGAATAAGTGTCATGCATTGTGGATAATAACATTCCTTGGAATATGTGAACATAGGTATCTTCTTATGAAACAAAAACTTCTTTGAATAATTAACATTAGAAATTAATATAGTTTGGCAAGCATATTGTATAATCACACTAGAAACCAATAATGGAAGATTGAGAGTCTCAACTAATAATTCCACCTTATAGATAACATTCATACTAGAAGCCAACAACAAAAGACCAAATTTCATAAATAAAGTTCATGTGTTATATATCATGCATTTGAGTCCATGAGTACCATGGAAGCCTTTGAAATCCTTCTCCATCTAAATGCATCCATTCAAGACCATTCAGGTGGGTATACAATATGAGCCAAGTATTAATTTCTAATGTTAATTATTGAAATAAAGATTATATATAAATTATTGATCTTAATTCTCATACAAAGTTACATCTTAGTAAATTTCTCAATGTATGAGTTCCATATATTTGTAAATTTTTCTTAATCTAAAAACATTTTTTATTTCATTAAAATTAACTTATCTATTCCATGTTACAAAGGATGCTCTTATTTTAAATTGTAAGTATATAATTCAAAATTAATTAGTAATTTTCGAGATAGAGTACACACAATTTCTTTAGTTAAAATAAAATAATATTCTTATTTCCATGTGTGAGAGTTATGTAGAATGGTAGTTTGATGTCTCAAAAATATTTCTCTCATATATACTAAATTTTTATCATTGTACATTATGAGTGAATCATCTCAATTATATATTCAAGCACATCAAAAATTTATAGAGTGGAAAGAAAAATAATCACACATTTATCATATTTTTGTAAGGTGTTCAAAAAGACTAAAAGTTTCCCTAGAAAGAACTAATTAAGGAATTAAAAAAATGGAAAGTTTCTACCTCATTGTATGTTGACCTTTCCCATATAAAAAGATCATGGAAATGCTGACAGTTTGATACTTGAGAATTTTTAAGAATGAAGGCACAAAAGGAAATTCATAACACTAATCCAAGCAGAGGAGTGAGATGAGATGCTTTTGGAACGACAGGAGAGCTTTTGAAAGTTTCCCAATCGCTACTTACACTACAAATGAAGATAAAATAAATAAGTTACCAAATATTTCTTGCAAGGTTTAGCTTGAGGTCATTTTAATATGATTTGAGTAATGAGTAGTGGAGTAGAAATCAAGTTTTTTTGTAAAGGTGATGAATTTTGGGGGAATAAGATGAAAATAATTTTGAACCTAGTTGACTCATTAAATGGCAATAAGATAGATTTTAAAGGGGATTTATTTAAAATATGTAATAGTTAGATATGTACTAATAAATTTTATTCTCTATTAGAGAGTTATTTCTTCCATAAACATTTCTTACAATATTATAATTTATTAATAATAGTGATGTGTACATCCCTATACACTCTTTGATAACCACACTATTAATGTTTCTATTTTTACTAGAGGATACTCTAATTGAAAAGCATGTAAAGATGAAGGGTTATTTAACCTTGATATTAATGCAATGAAAGGTGGGATTATCTTGATGGTATCAAAGTTATCTTAAAGATATATTGAAGGTTTTTCTTCTATGCATGAACACATTTAGTGAAATATAATGAATATGTGTTATCCTAGAAAAATATGTATAACATTAAGGATAAAATTTAGACTTTAAGTTGAAATAAAATGTCAAATATTTAGAATAAAAATGGTGGGGATGGAATACAAGCTTCAAGAATCTCCTTGTAATAATTAATTGCAATAATAAATGATTAAAACTAAACACGAATGGATATGTCACCAATAATTTTTAGATAAAATGACTAAAATTAGAGCTAAGATATCTTAGTTCAAGTATATGGATAAAGGTATCAAATTCTTATTCAATGTAAACATAGCTGAGTTTGATAGATAAAAAGTTGGCCCCATTAATACTAGGGGAGCATTGTCTAATGTGATTAAGTTGACACTATTCAATTTTTAGAAGTTAGAACCCTAACATTTATATGAGGCTTGTAAAATAGAACCTTATTAGGAAGAGTAGGAGAGGAGAAATGAACCCATAATAATTATACTTATACAAATAAAAATAATAATAATGTTTAACCATTTCAAAATGTTAAATTTGTTTCACTATGATGATCAATAGCTAATTTTTACAAGGAGGCCACAATTTATAGGGAAATGAAGACTACATAAGAGGAGAATTTATGACATAGTAGCTTGGTGGTAGTTGTTTCTTTAGCATTAACTATTTTCTCTTTTTTCTTTTGTTGTTGAATATTTTATTTGATCTCTTAAAACTTATCAATGGTACTTGATCTTCATAATGATTATTTTCTTCAACAATTGTATCATCTTGAGAGGAACACCATTTTCAATTTGGCCGAGAATGCATTTTCTTTTGGTATTTTGGCTCATTATATTTGTTTGTTCCAGTTCCTTCTTAACCTCTTCCCACTCCTTGGAAAAATATCCAACCACTTAGATCTCCTTATAGTAAATAAATTTACTTTCTATGATTTATGTATGTGTTTTTAATGATTTACTCTTTATCACTTCAATTTATTCATGATATACTTTAATATGGTTATATGTTCAGAGTATATAATAGTTTCATAATTGGATATGCCATACTAAAGAAACTTTTTAAGTAGCCAGAAATTATTTGATGAGGGAGAGATATAAATTAAGGTTATTCTTTCTTGCACTTACCTCATGTAATGCATATTTTTTGTGATATGATATCTCAAATCAAATTGGATTTTACCAAAGGGATGCTATGTTTTAAATATTTTCTCTTAATCCAAATTCATTTCATTTCTTTGTACAAAATTTAAAATTGATTTATGTAATTTAATTTTTAATAGTTTTAACATGAATATATGAAGAATAGTTTTAAATATATATATATAGTAAAGTGGACATATTTTTATATTTTCCTAATACTAGAAAATTTAATAATTCCTTCATTCCTTCTAATCCTAATAGAACTATTTTATTATACATTTCATTCAAACAATCTAGTTTCTTTCCTCTAAATTTATTCTTCGATTCATACATTTAGTTCACCAACCATTTTTTGGAGTAATGTCATAAGACTCAAAGGCATAATA
>VDFB02105785.1:208332491-208367780 GCA_007258455.2 Sequoia sempervirens
CTCCTTATCTAATTAAATTCATCAATATTCCTCTCTTAATTAAATAAATTATTTTATCTAATGAAGTCACTCTCTTTTGTTAATTAAATCAACCCATCTGATCTAATTATCCCTATTTAATTAAATAATTAATTTTATTTGATTAAATCTCTAAAGTCTATAGACTAAATTAAATAAATTAAAATCTTATTTGATTTAATCTAACACCATCTCTTTTAATTAATAAATCAAAATCCTTATTTAATTAAATCTCTTATCATATTCCTCTCTTATTTGATTTAAAATAAATCCATAAATTTGAGTCAAATATGTCACATCACCTAATCTCCTATTAAATTAATTAGCCCTTGATTAATTTAATTCTAAATCATGTCCCATCCTCTATATTTTGCAAGTTGCACATAAAAATAGATTTAATTCATTTATTAAATCTCTATTTTCCTCACAAGGCATCTTTTGGAATATTCTCCAAGTTTGAATTCAAAAATTCCAAGTCAACATGTACATCCAACAAGGCAATAACTTCATGACATGTCCAAAGTGGCATTTATTGCATTTTCCCTTCCCTCTTACAAGTCATTTCAACAAATTTGAAATTCAAAAATATGCATTTATTGGCACAATCCCCAAATCTTGCACATCCTCCATCCACTCATAAATTGACAAGTGGCATCATGCCATTGGATGAATGTTAGTCCCACATTGCTCAAATTTGGACATTCATCCATCTTAGCATTCTATAAATAGAGTGATCATATCCTCATTTGATCATCCAAAAAATTATGCAAAGTTATTATGATAAAATATTTAGCCATTTCCTTCCATCACCATTGAGTTCTTAGTTAGGTTTTTGCAGGTTTTTGGCTTGGAGCTCTCATCCTTCATCAACAAAGTGTATCAATCATCAACAAGATATCAAGCTTGCATCTTAGTAATTGGGAAAGGGCCAATTTTCACATAAAATTGGCACCAATTCCCCTATGGGATCATGTGTTTGTTATTCTAATTAGGATTGAATTTATATTTTCTTGTTTCATTGTGTTCTTTATTGATTTCTTTCTTAATTTGAAGTTTGTAAATGGATTTCATTGGGAATCCATGTTCATGCTTGCAATATCTAACTTAAGTTGTTTGTTCTCATTGTTTCGCAGGTATTAAGATAGGGGTTCACACAGCTTCAAATTCCATAACTAATAACTAGATGTTGATAGATGACAAAATTTCAATTGTACAATATAGTTTTTTAGAAATTCAACATAAGTAGCACGATGTAGTTACTTCACATGGAGGCATGTGCTTGCAAAGGTGCACCACCACGACAAACTATGGATGCTTGGAAAAAATATATGAAACCATAATAGTAAGCAACAGCATAGACAAGGTAGTTAGTGATGTAGAGCATCATATCAAAATACTCAATTATTAGGGTACATCTGATATAGAGCATCCAACAAACACCATCAACATCATTTCTTCAAGGGATTTCAATCCCAAATAGAATCAGGAGAAGATCAAATATAATTTCATCAAAACTCTACTTTTCATTCAACCAAAATCCACTCAAATTCTCTTAGCCATTCCATAGGCCATCATTCATCATTCCACTAATCAGTATTCCAATTGACTCATTCAAAGAAAAAACCATATTAAATAAAACTTTGACTTAATCAATTAGATTTACATCATTCTCAACCACCATAAAAACAACATAAACCTGACTATTGACACTTGAACAATTCATCCTTTTATTTATTCACCAAGGAAAAAAATCAACTAAACCATACCTCACTATTATTAGTCCATTATCAAGCACTTTACTCACCATATTTTGACTCAAACAGTCTATTTATAGGTTACAAACTCCTGCTACAACACAATCTTGATTATCATCTTGTGGTTAATCACCAATTTGCTCAAAAGGCTTCATAATAGTCACCCTTCCAACCATCAAAGTCACCAAACCTGTCTTATACACCTTTTAACCAAATTTAGTAACATCAATCATATCATTAGTTTGATAGTAACCAAGCACTCAATCATATCACGAAAGCTTTAAAAGGATACAAGTCAGAAATGTTGAAGATAGGAGAGATTTCCACCCTAGGAGGTAGCTCTATTTCATAAGCATTTTGGCCAAACTTGTAGACCACCTTGCAAGGTCCTATCTTCTTCATTATGAGTTTGGTATACTTTCCTTTTGGAAGTCTCTCCTTATTCAATTGTTCCATAACCAAGTCTCCAACCTTGAATTGGACATTCCTCTTCTTTAAATCTGCCTTTTCCTTATACTTCTCAACATTCTTTTGAAGGGTTTCCTTCACTTATTGATGAATATCCCTAATTGTAACAAAAAATTCCTCACCTTGAGCACTTCTCCTAGCAACTCCTTGTAGATCTCTTAGTTCATAGACCCCTCTAGGGTGCATGCCATAAACTACCTCAAAAGGGCTTCTACCAATGCTCCTATTCATGGAGTCATTATATATAAATTCAGCCTGAGGTAAAATCAGATCCCAAGCTTGTCCATGCTCATTGGTAAGGCATCTTAAGAGGTTTCCCAATGATATATTCACCACTTTATTTTTTCCATCTATTTGTGGATGGTATGCTGAACTAAAGGACAAATTTTTGCCTTGAGTTTTTTCAACAAGATCCTCCAAAAGTGACCAATAAATTTAGAATCCCTGTCAGAAACAATGCTTAAAGGAAGTCCATGTATCCTAACAACCTCCTTAAAGAAGAGACCTGCTATATGAGATGCATCATTGGTGCATTTTCAAGGAATAAAATGTGCCATCTTACTAAATCTATCAACTACCACAAAGATACTATCAAAACCTTTTTGGGTTCTAGGCAACCCCAAGACAAAGTCGATACATACACACTCCCAAGGCCTATTAGGAATGGGCAGTGGCTGATAGAGTCCTACATTTGATGAAGTTACCTTTTCCCTTTGACATTTTGTGCCGCCTTCCACATACCTTCTCACATCCACCTGCAACTTTGGCCAATAGTAAAATCTCCTAACTTGTTCTAAGGTCTTGTCAAGGCCAAAGTGACCTCCAAGACTCCCACTGTGTTTCTCCTTTATGATATTCTCCCTCATTGAGCATTTATGCACACACAATTGGCTTCCTTTGAAGAGAAAACCATTCTACAATAAAAATTCAGAGAATTCACCATGAAAAGAATTCAAATGTTGCTCACAAACATTGTATAACTCCTTAAAATCTGAATCTTCATGATACATATCTTTCAATGCTTCAACCCCCATGCTTTGGAGTTGGATCTCTTGCACTACAAATTCCCTTCTACTGAGAGCAGCTTCCACCTTATTTTCTTGGCCCTTCTTATGCTTTATTGTGAAAGTATAGGATTGCAAAGACTCTACCCACTTCATGTTCCTATGACTGAGTTTTTCCTGCGCATTCAAAAAACTAAGGGCATGATTATGAGTATAAAAAATAAATTCTTTAGGTAACAAGTAGTGCCTCCACTTTTTGAGGGCTTGGAACATAGCATACAATTCCAAATCATAGGAATAATACTTCCTCTTTGCTTCATTCAGCCTCTCACTGTAAAATGCAACCGGTTTGCCTTCTTGGCTCAAAATAGTCCCTATTGCTTGATTGCTAGCATCACACTCAATGGTAAAAACTTTATCAAAATCAGGGAGCACAAGTATAGGTTGTGCTACTCTCATTTTCAGATATTCAAACCCTTTATTAGCCTCATTGGTCCAAGAAAACTTACCTTTGTTACCTCCTTTGATGGTGCCCAAGATTGGTGCACAAATTTGGCTAAAGTTCTTGATGAACTTTCTATAAAAGCTTGCAAGTCCATGGAAGCTTCTCACATCTCCCATGGATTTTGGTGTTTTCCAAGTAAGAATAGCATCCACTTTTGAAGGATACATCTTCAACTTCCCTTGGAGATACAAAACCAAGGTAGACTAGTTCTTCCTTCATGAATTCACACTTTTCCATGTTGATCGGAAGCTTCTCCTCTTGTAACCTCCTTAGTAACATGTCAAGGTGCTTCAAATGTTCTTCTTTAGACCCACTAAACACAAGGATGTCATCTAAATAAACTACAACAAACTTTCCATTGAAAGGTCTCAATACCTCATTCATAAGGTTCATAAATGTACTATGGGAATTTGATAACGCAAAGTTCATCACCAACCAATCATAGAGCCCTAAATTAGTCTTAAAAGTTGTCTTCCATTCATCCCCCTCTCTGATCTATATCTGATGGTACCCGCTCTTTAGATCAATCTTGGAAAAGTAAGATGCTCCTGATAGACAATCCATGAGGTCCTCCATTCTTGGCATCGGGAACCTATATCTGATTGTGATCCTATTATTGGCTCTTGAATCAGTGCAAAGCATCCAATTCCCATCCTTCCTTGGTGCTGGGATAGTAGGAACAACACATGGGCTCAAACTCTTCCTCACTAGCCCTTTATTCAATTCTTGCACTTGTCTTGCAATCTCCTCATTTTGAGCAGGTGCCATCTTGTATGCAGCCTTATTGGGAAATATACCCCATAGAATCAGATCAATATGGTGGCTTATATCCCTAATGGGAGGTAGGGAACTAGGTAATTCATTCACCGTTATGTCCTTGTACCTTTCCAACAACTCTTGGAATTCCTTTGGTGCATCTTCCTTCTTCTTTGTGGGAAGATCTGCTTCACTTTTTGGCTTCATAATTAGGAAGAATCCTCTTCCTCCTCCTTCCTTAAAGGTCTTCATGAAATCCTTCTCACCCGCCATCAAAACACTAGGACCTTCATGCTTTTCTTGGTCTTCTTCTAGGAGAGGTGAAAGGTTGTAAGTCTTCCCATCCTTGGCAATGGAGTATATGTTCTTCTCCCCATCATGCTTGGTCTTCCTATCAAACTGCCAAGGCCTACCAGAAATATATAGTTTAATACTTGTACTCAAAATTTTGTTCATTAGATCTCATACATTATAAGTCATGACGTGGATCTCGCTATTGTAACTTTTTTGTGATTGAATAATTTGTTGTTTTATTTTTAGATGTTGGTTGTGGGAACACCTCCAAATGTTACAAGGGAAATGGATATCGGTGTTTCATCTGCTATACAATCCTCCATGGCTGTGATAGAGGAGGTATGAGGCAAATTACTAAATTTCAATTTACATTTGTTGTTATAGATGTTAGTTCTAGTGAAAAATAAAACCATTATTGATTCATAGTTTAATTCCTATTTGGATGGTTTATATAGGGCTTGAGCATGCCTGAGCATTGGCATGCAAATATTTCCTCATGGAGAGTGATCATGAGATGGTCGTAAGTGATTATTTTGTTAAATATATCATTTGTTATAATGTAATTTCTATATATTAATGTCTTTACTTCTTATTGTAATAGTTAAAACCTCACTAGGAGCTAAACTATAGGAGGAGGAGTAGGAGCACTCCTCGAGAAAAGTAGAAACAAGTGACGTACTTATCGCCATTAGACTGCCATACAAAGGGAAATAATTTATTTCCAGGGCCCTTTGTTGTATGCCTAGACATGGCAATTTTGTACATATCTTGTATTGGATATATTTGACATTGTATGCCTATATGACATTCGAGCGTAAGCCTATATGGCTATTTTGTAACTATATTTTATACTTATATTGACATATATTGATGTATCTGTACATGGCTATTTGGTTAATACAAATCTTTTTTATTGATGGTGTCCATATTTGCTCTTTTTGACAATGTCAAAAGCATGGCTACATACAGATTAGGCAAAAGACTTTTCCTTTTAGATTAGCAATGCATGGAAGTTTCAAAAAGTATCCTTGATATTACAAAAAGATATGTGTTTATACCATACCAGCAAAAATATTTTGGGGAAAAAATCGACAAACCAATTAAGTATAATATTTTTTGAAAAAATTAGGAAAAAGTCTAGAAAAATCGGAAAAAATCAGATTTAAAAAAAAGGTTAAAAAGAGTAGAACAAGAGATAAAAAAAAATTTAAAAATTTAAAAGGCATTTCCATAGCATAGAGATATAGAGAAAAATAAAATAAAGAGTTTAACTAATAAATTGTAAAAATAGATGTTTGTAGTTTATATTCATATCATTGATTACATTGCATTGCACATATTTCAAACTCAAAGCATTGCTTCACATTGCATAACTAATAACTAGATGCTGATGGATGAAAAAAATTCAATTACAATATAGTTTTTACAAAGTCAACCTAAGCAGTTATGCAATTACTTCACATTGCATAACTAATAACTAGGAGCAGCTCCCACTTGCATTTGCTTGTCATGGCATTCTATGAGACAACATTTCTTTGAGGCATTTTTTTCAGACAATTCACTGCCTTGTCTATACTACCACATTTTTTATACATGTCTACCAAAGCATTTTTTCAAATAGTTCACTGCCTTATTGCTATGGCTGAAATCCTAAAACAAGTGCTTTCAAACAAGCTATGGATGCTTCAAAAAAATCTACCAAAAGCATAATAGTAAGAAATATCATAGACAAGGTAGTGAACTCTTTGAAAAAATGCCTCAAAGAAATGAGGTCTCATGGTGATGGAATGCCATGAACATCAAATTATTTTTATTTTCATGGCATTCCATCACCATGAGACCTCATTTCTTTGAGGCATTTTTTCAAAGAGTTCACTGCCTTGTCTATGCTAACACAATTTTCATACATGTCTATCAAAGCATTTTATCAAAAGCTTCATTGCGTTGTGCTATGGCTAAAATCCTAAAATAGGTGCTTTCAAACAAGCTATGGATTGTCATGGCATTCCATCACCATGAGACCACATTTCTTTGAGGCATTTTTTCAAACAGTTCGCTGCCTTGTCTATGCTACAACATTTTTCATACATGTTTACCAAAGAATTTTATCAAACAGTTCACCTCCTTGCTCCTATGGCTAAAACCCTAAAATAGGTACTTCAAAACAAGCTATGGATGCTTGGAAAAAATCTATCAAAGCATAATAATAAGCAATAGCATAGACAAGGAAGTGAACTATTTGAATAAAAGCCTCAAAGAAATGTGGTCTCAATGGTGGTGGAATGCCATGGAAATCCATAGAAATTTGATTGTCATGGCATTCTTCGTGCCATTCCATCACCATGAGACCACATTTCTTTGAGGCATTTTTTCAAAAAATTCGCTGCCTTGTCTATACTACCACATTTTTTAGACATGTCTACCAAAGCATTTTGTCAAATAGTTCACCGCCTTGTTGTTATGGCTGAAATCCTAAAACAAGTGCTTTCGAACAAGCTATGGATGCTTGGAAAAAATCTATTAAAGCATAATAGTAAGCAATAGCATAGAAAAGGAAGCCAACTATTTGAATAAAAGCCTCAAAGAAATGTGGTCTCAATGGTGGTGGAATGCCATGACAATCCATAGCAATTTGCTTGTCATGGCATTTGTCATGCCATTCCATCACCATGAGATCACATTTCTTTGAGGAATTTTTTTGAAACATTTTCTTGCCTTGTCTATGCTACCACATTTTTCATACGTGTTTACGAAAGAATTTTATCAAACAATTCACTTCCTTGCTGCTATGGCTAAAAGCCTAAAATAGGTCCTTCCAAACAAGCTATGAATGCTTGGAAAAAATCTATCAAAGCATAATAATAAGCAATAGCATAGACAATGCAGTGAACTGTTTGAATAAAAGCCTCAAAGAAATGTGGTCTCAATGGTGGTTGAATTCCATGACAATCCATAGAAATTTTATTGTCATGGCATTCATCATGCCATTCCATCACCATGAGACTACATTTCTTTAAGGCATTTTTTCAAATAGTTCACTTCCTTTTCTATGCTATGACATTTTTCATACATGTCTACCAAAGAATTTTATCAAACAATTCACTCCATTGCTGCTATGGCTAAAATCCTAAAAAAATTACTTTCAAACAAGCTAGGGATGCTTGGAAAAAATCTATCAAAGCATAATAGTAAGCAATAGCATAAACAAGGAAGCCAACTGTTTGAATAAAAGCCTCAAAGAAATGTGGTCTCAATGGTGGTGGAATGCCATGACAATCCATAGCAATTTGCTTGTCATGGCATTTGTCATGCCATTCCATCACCATGAGACCACATTTCTTTGAGGCATTTTTTCAAATAGTTTGTGCCTTGTCTATGCTACCACATTTTTCATACATGTTTACTAAAGCATTTTATCAAATAGTTCACCTCCTTGCTGCTATGGCTAAAAGCCTAAAATAGGTGCTTCCAAACAAGCTATGGATGCTTGGAAAAAATCTATCAAAGCATAATAATAAGCAATAGCATAGAAAATGTAGTGAACTGTTTGAATAAAAGCCTCAAAGAAATGTGGTCTCAATGGTGGTGGAATGCCATGAAAATCCATATCAATTTTATTGTCATGGCATTCATCATGCCATTCCATCACCATGAGACCACATTTCTTTGAGAAATTTTTTCAAATAGTTTGTTGCCTTATCTATGCTACCACATTTTTCATACATGTTTACCAAAGGATTTTATCAAATAGTTCACCTCCTTGCTGCTATGGCTAAAATCCTAAAATAGGTGCTTCCAAACAAGCTATGAATTCTTGGAAAAAATCTATCAAAGCATAATAATAAGCAATAGCATAGACAAGGCAGCGAACTGTTTGAATAAAAGCCTCAAAGAGATGTGGTCTCAATGGTGGTGGAATGCCATGACAATCCATAGCAATTTTCTTTTCATGGCATTCATCATTCCATTCCATCACCATGAGACCACATTTATTTGAGGTATTTTTTTAAATAGTTCACTGCCTTGTCTATCCTACCACATTTTTCATACATGTCTACCAAAGCATTTTATCAAACAATTCACTGCCTTGCTGCTATGGCTAAAATCCTAAAAAAACTACTTTTGAACAAGCTATGGATGCTTGGAAAAAATCTCTCAAAGCATAATATTAAGCAACAAGCTATGGTCTCATGGTTTGTTTTCACGCGAAAATCAGTGTGATTTTATTCACATTTTTTGGAGGTTATAAACACTTTTTTTTTCCAATTTTGTTGTTTTAAATGACATTCAAGTTTATGGTGGTTCTGTTGTTTATATGATGATATGTGATATTCTAATCCTAATTCATGCTTCTAGGTTGCATAGATATATATTTTGGTTTTACACATTTTTTGTACTAAAGAACCCAAAATGAACTGAACCCCCCTCCAAATTTTTTTGGCCAAACCGGCGAATTGAATCACCAAACCTTAACCTTAAAACCTATTCCAACACTCTTAATTTTACCTACACAAACTTAATTGACCACCAAATTATGTTGCCCCTTGACTTTACCCGTGTTTACTCCCTCAAACCTCTCTTTTTCATTCAAAACCCTTATTTTCCCAACTAGGGCATGTCATTCCATAGCATACTTTTGACCTCCCCTATCCTTGCAGACCTTTTGAATACATCAAAATCCATGATCTCACCCTATTTCCAACCTATTCTAAATTATTTTCAAGCAATTTCTTTTTTTCACCTGTTCTAGCCTTGCTTTTCAGAGGCCTCGATTTTGAATTTTCAATAGGGGCAGTATTAGTAATTTCTCTTCCAATTCCCTTACTAATGCTATTTTCTTATTCCTACTCCCTATCCTACTTACATCAGGCCCATATCACTGAGACACAGCCTGAAAAATCAGTAGAATGGCCTATTTCAACATACTACACTCAAACCCTTAAGGGATCGATCCGATTGAACGTGGCTCAGAGCAATTCCACGTGTTTGGGTGAGAAAGAGGACCATTCCTACCATGAACATGCCTATTCAAATGCTTTGGAACAGTCTGTATGGTCACACAAGTTGCAGAATGAAAGTTGTGTCACTTTGCAACTTTCCACTGCTTCCATTTGACACATTTTCCATCAACTAAAATCTAGACACCATAGGAAAACCACTCCAAGATAACAAAAACTGAGAGAGGTTATTGTAGAGGGGCACAACATGATCCCTTTGGATTAGACAAGAAGTTTCTAAGCATCGCGGTGTCTAAGTAACCTCATGCTAAAGTTTGCAGCCACTTTTCCCTTTGGACCCTTAAGGGATCGATCCAGTTGAACATAGCTCAGAGTGATTCCGCGTGTTTGAGTGTGAAAGACAACCATGCCTAGTGTAAACATGCTTATTCAAATGCATTGGAATAGTTCATTTGGTCACATGAGTTGCAGAACGAAAGTTGTACCACTTTGCAACTTTCCACTGCTTCCATTTGACACTTTTTTCATCAACTGAAACTTGGACACCACAGAAAAAACACTCTGAGATAACGTAAACCAATAGAGGTTATTGTATAGGGGCCCAACACAATCCCATAGGATTAGACAAAAAATTTCTAAGCATCACGGTGTCCGAGTAACCTCATGCTTAAGTTTGTAGCCATTTTTCCCTTTGGACCCTTAAGGGATTGATCCAGTTGAACGTAGTTCAGAGTGATACCGCATATTTGGGTGTGAAAGAGGAACATTCCTAGAATAAAAATCCCTATTTGGACATTTTGGAACAATCTTTTTGGTCACACGAGTTGTAGAACGAAAGTTGCACCACTTTACAACTTTTCACTGCTTCCATTTCACTTTTTCCATCAACTGAAATCTGGACATCTCGGGAAGACCACTCCAAGATAAGAAAAACCAAGAGAGGTTATTGTAGAGGGGACCAACACGATCCCATGGGATTAGAGGAGAAGTTTCTAAGCATCACAGTGTCTGAATAACCTCATGCTAAGTCTTGCAGCCATTTTTCCCTTTGGACCCTTAAGGGATCGATCCGGTTGAACATAGCTCAGAGCGATTTTGCTTGTTTGGGTATGAAAGAGAACCATTCCTAGCGTAAAAATGCCTATTTAGATGCATTGGAACAGTCTATTTGGTCACACGAGTTGCATAATAAAAGTTGCACCACTTTGCAACTTTCCACTGCTTCCATTTGATAATTTTTTCATCAACTAAAACTTTGACAGCATGGGAAAACCGAGATAACATAAACGGAGAGAGATTATTGTAGAGGGTCTCAATGCAATCCCATAGGATCAAATGAGAATTTTCTAAGCATCACGGTGTCCGAGTAACCTCATGTTGAAGTTTGCAGCCATTTTTCCCTTTGGACCCTTAAGGGATCGATCCGGTTGAACGTGGTTCAGAACGATTCCGCATGTTTGGGTGCAAAAGAGGAAAATTCCTAGCATAAAAATTCCTATTTGGATGCATTGGAATAGTTTTTTTGGTCACATGAGTTGTAGATTGAAAGTTGCACCACTTTGCAACTTTTCACTGCTTTCATTTGACACTTTTTTTATCAACTAAAAACTAGACACCACGGGAAAACCACTCTGAGATAACAAAAACTGAGAGAGGTTATTGTAGAGGGGCCCAACATGATCCCATCAGATTAGATGAGAAGTTTCTAAGCATCACGATGTCCGAGTAACCTCATTCTGAAGTTTGCAGCCATTTTTCCCTTTGAACCCTTAAGCGATTGATCCAGTTGAACAAAGGGTCTATACTCTAAACTTATCCAAGCCTTACCAAATATTGGGGCAGAAATTCTAAGGTTTGAAAACTTCAAAATCCACAATTATATCTCAGTTATATGACCGTACAATGGGTAAACCACAAAACCCTCTATTGAAGCCTAAACCCTCTATTGTAGCCTAAACCTTAGGGGTTTATTGAAAATGATACTTCCAAAGCTAACCACAACCTATAAATTAATCAAAAAAGTTTTTGATACCCTACACAAGCTCAAACAATCATAAAATAATGCTTCCCTACAAAAAGTCACTATTTAACTCTTCATCACCACCATTTTTCTTAAAGAAAACTCACTTTTACACACATGGGTTTCACACCCATCTCACTTTCAAACCTCCCTAACACTAACACATCATTCCCACACCTTAATAATGTTAGTGAAGACCCATTCCTCAAGTTACAGAGGTTACAGAAAGAGGAATGGGTCAAAAAGCCATTTTTATTGACTCAAAACCTTCAAATGTACAAGTTTGGGCCGGTTTTAGTAAATTGATGATATTCTACTCCTTATTTTCCTTGATGAAAAATACCTACTGAATGGTGCTCTTGCACCAATCATACATCGACCTTCTTGTCCCTCCTAAAGTTTGGACCACATCCATTACCTCCATATAAAACTTGGCATCCTTGGTCTTCTTGGTTCCCATGCCTTGATATGGTTATGCAAATGAAAATGAAGCAAAGTAATCATCTCCTTCTCTGCTGGTTGGAAGAATGAATGCTTAATGTTTTGATACATGATATCATCTCTCTCATCTACTCTCATGGTTGAATATTGAAATCTAGTATGGTGGGCCTCTAGAGTTCAAGTCATCTTTCTTCCTCTTCCGCCAAATGTTGGCCCGATCCACATGTCTGCCAGCCTAATTGACTTTGTTTTTTAAAGCTAAAGTTTCTCCTGAGTCACCAATGTTGCTTTTTCTACCTTTTCAAACTCTTTCATTGCTACAGATCATCTCTGGTATTTAATCATTTGTACCACACGTGGTTGATGTGCTTTGAATCCTTGCATCTAAAGGAGATTTCCTCAACATAAATACTCTCTCAAGGTTAACAATCATACATTTACCTTCTTTTCCATCTTAAAGTTTGGACCACATCCATTACCTCCACATAAAACTCGACATCCTTGGTCTTCTTGGTTCCCAAGCCTTGATATGGTTATGCAAATTAAAATGAAGAAAATTAATCACCTCCTTCTTCGCTGGCTAGAAGAATGCATGCTTAATGTTTTGATACATGATAGCAACTCTCTCTTCTGCTCTCATGGTTGAATAGTGAAATCCAGTATGGTGGCCCTCCAGAGTTCCAGTCAATTTTCTTCCTCTTCCACCAAATGCTGGCCTGATCCACACATCTGCTAGCCTAATTGGCTTCAAATGTTTTTTGAAAGCTAAAATTTCTCCTAAGTCACCAATGTAGCTCTCTTTTCCTTTTCAAACTCTTTCATTTCTACAAATCGTCTTTTGGATTTAATCATCTATACCACATGGTTGATGTGCTTTGAATCATCAATAATAGTCTTCAAAATTGGCTACTAGTACAAGTTCATTATGCTTTCATAATACTTTATAACCATGGATTTCATCCATTCCTTGATGCCATCAAGTGAAGATTGAGGAATGGTGTCAATGTGGGGTACATCCTACTTGAAGTCTTTGAAAGCAATAGCCATATCAAATTCCTTGTTCCCAAGTCCTACTCTCTCAAGGTTAACAATCTCAATCTCACTAATAGTGATTACTACTAAGAAAGGTAATTCCACCAACTCTACCTATCAATTTACCATAAGAATAATAAAATAAGAGGTTATGAAAGGAACTCCATGAAAACCAAGCTCTCTAAATGGTACATATCAAAGTCTAGTTCAAAATATTTTAGATGAGGCTTCTCCCATAGTTCTCTTACTCACTTGACAAAACCTTGAAACTCTGTGTTGATTTTATTTTTCCTATCCCTCTCTTGTTGTTCTTCCTTAATTTCATCAAGGTCATACATTGACCTTCTTGACCCTCCTAAATTTTGGACCATATCCATTACCTCCACATAAAACTGGACATCCTTGGTCTTCTTGGTTCCCATGCCTTGATATGCTTATGCAAATGAAAATGAAGCAAAGTAATCATCTCCTTCGTTGGTTGGAATAATGCATGCTTAATGTTTTGATACATGATATCAGATCTCTCTTCTACTCTCATGGTTCAATACCAAAATATAGGATGGTGGGCCTCTGGAGTTCCAATCATCTTTCTTCCTCTGCCACCAAATGCTAGCTCGATCCAGACATTTTCCAGCCTAATTGACTTTGTTTTTGAAAGCTAAATGGTGCAGGAGCACCCACACATCACCCTAAATTCGTGATTGTTTTATGGTAAATTGGGAGGATAGTTGGTAAATGTTAGTATGTTGAGGCCTTTTTGTCTTGAATAAGGTCTAATAGACCAATCTTTTATGTACTTTGGGAATTAGTAGGTTAGGGTGGACAAATGTGCAAAAGCGCTCTTGAATTAAATAATTGTTGATATTGCCATAAAGGAAAATTATGTAAAACGTAGGTGGGAGTGCAGAGAAAGTGTCTACAAGTCATGTTATAAGGGTGTCTAAGTGGTCCTAGGCCTTTAGAATATTAAATTTGCATGATAAATCTTAATAAGAAAAACCATTCTTAAATAATAAATACTAGTATTTGTAGGCTTAATAAGGGTTTGGTGGTTCAAAGGTAGTTATGGGAATTGAAGGGAGATCATTCTCATTTTAAATTTATTAAAAATTTCATTCAATTCTGAATGGGGGTTCAATCAATAGTTTTTTTGAAGATTGGTGCTCTTCACAACACCTAAAACTATGGAATTTGAACATTTTTCTGAGTTTTCAGTTTCTTTTGTCTGTGTACGGCCTAGTACATTCCTCTTATGAAAATAAATTCATGAAAAATTGTGGTGGCAGGTCTTAACCTAGATTTCAATCTATTTTGATATACCTTTGGTTGTTTTAGTGAAAGGAAAATCCATTTTTCTTTATTCAGCCTGTATAGACCAGTAGGGTCTGAGTTTATTTTAATTTTTGTGATGGATCCCTTCCTCCTACTGTGGTGAATTGTGACTCATAGGAAAGGTTTACAATGTTTTTTTTCCAAGTTTACTTAACTCTTTTAATAATTGTAAGGCGTTTATAGGGTTGGTGATGTTTTTTTCGGTTGAGAATGTCAGATTTTGGCTTGAAATGGAGGAACCAAAGTGATTTTTTTGAGATCTATTGAGTCTAAAGGCTAGGTGAAGATTTATTATGTGTGTGCAGACCCTTAAAAACTTTTTTAATTCTTTGGTGAGGTTTGGAAGGCCTTAGAGTTGTGAGATGCTAAAAACCCTACGTATTTGTTAGAAAAATGAGGGTTTTAATCAATTATGGCTTAGAGGTTGAGTGCTTTTCTAAAACCTATGGAATTGGGAGTTTTGTGACCTATTTGATGACTTTTCAAGAGCTTGTGGGGTTACAAGAAGTTTCAAGAGCATCTTTTTTGTAAAATGGGGCTAATTTTGTAGCCTTTTTGTAGGGTAGTTTGAAGGATCTCCAAGAAATTGCAAAGAAACCTTGTATGTTTGGCTTGGGAATGGTGTTGGGGGTTTGAGTAGATGCTATATTGATGATGAGATGGTCCTTGAGAGGTATTCTCTAAAATTTAAGTCAAATTGTTCAGTTTCGAAGCATTTTTGTTGGTAGTTGTTCCAAGATGGCCAAATGAAATAACAAAGGTTGTTGATTTACTAAAATATGATTTGTTTGAGTCTTTTCCACCTTGACTCTGCATCACTAAAGTTTCTCCTGAGTCACTAGTGTAGCTCTCTCTGCCTTTCCAAACTCTTTCATTGTTATAGATCATCTTTGGGATTTAATCATTTGTACCACATGGTTGATGTGCTTTGAATCCTTGCATCTAAAGGAAATTTCATCAACATAAATACTGCTACTCTCTGAAGGTTAACAATCTCAATCTCACTAATAGTACATTTACAACCATATTCAAACATTTTCCTTCAAAAGGCTACAAATTCGAATATTGACTTAAATAGCCTTCAAGAGGCTTTAAATAGCCTTTACAAATGATTCTACATCTTTCCAATCATGCCTAACTGGTCTTTTTGTAACTAACATGACTTATTGCATTATAAATCAATTATGGATGTGTTATGACATTATTCAATTGACAAAAGTCATAACACAAAACTAACTTAAAAGATTTTTGTGAACCAAATTTGCTCAATAACCTTGGTGACCCTACACCAAATTTCATTATTTCAGTAAATGTCATTACAATGCCTTAGGTACTTTGTTCTCACAGATATTTTACAATGGCACTCATACATTCAAGATTCTCTTATAATTTCTACATCATAGGTTATCATTTAGAGGTTAACTTCAAATGAGAAACTTGAGATTCCCTCACAAAGCTTCGCACACTCTTTTATAATGGCTTGAAATCAAAATTGAGATTTGTCAAGATCATCAAAATACGGATGTTGCATTGCTTTTTTGGCTGAGATTCTCTTTGATGGCTCCAAAATCAGCATTTTCTGCAAGAAGAGACCAATCAATTTTTACTAGTTTAGTTACAGATAGGAAAATTAAAAGAATAAAAAGAAACAACTCATGTACAAAATGGAAATGAAATGAAAATAGATGGAAGACACTTACAGACAGGCATGGAATTCTATCAACTTAGTCACTCTTGCTCATACATCTTCACTGCGAGTTCCAAGATACCTATTGCACACAACACCTCTCATGAATCTAGAATATCTTGAAATTCAAGATGCTCATATAATGTCTACATCATAGGTGCTCACGATAAGGTTAACTTCAAATGAATAACTTGAAATTCCATCACCAAGCTTCACACACACTTTTGTAATGGCTTAAAATCATAATTGAGATTTGGCTTCATAATCAAAATAGGGATGTTGCATTTCTTTTATGCCTGAGATTCTCTTGGATGGCTCATAAATCTTCATTTTCTGCAAGGGGACACCATTCAAGGTTTACCGGGTTACTTACAAATACACAAAGTAAAATAAGACATGATAGCATTGGCATCAAAAAAATTGACATGGATACAAGTATAAATCAATAAGAACCATTGTGCATATACTTACAAATTAATCCAATGAACCATCTGGATCTTCTCTACTCTTTATTGTGTCAAGTATTGCCTCATGGTCAAACTCACAGACCTTCCACAAGGTCTTGTTCAAAGGTCTACCCCCATATTTTCTCAAATGAACATTGGATGCCACAACAAGGTTTGAGTAATGAAGAATCTTACGATGCGTGTCAAAGTCCTCAAACAACCAATGTTTAACACTCTTATGTGGGTATCTTCTAAGCCACATTCTAGTAACAACAACTAAGCCTATAGGGTATTCGATGTTTTCTCCATCATAACTAGGGCTTCCAATTTCTTTTTGGCCTCAACATAACGACACAAGTAATAGTTTGTTCCCTCTTCATTTTCTTCATCTGCAATAACTGCATAAACATGCCATGCATTGATATGTGCATAAAATAACTCAAAATTAGTCAACATTATGAATATAGTACAAAGTAGATAACAATATGAAATTTCAAAAACTAAGCAAGTAGATATATTACCTGGTTGAACTATATCTGATACGTGGTCAAAGTCGACCGATGTTTCCATTTGTGTTAGTTCCAATGCCGTCAGAGGGTGATATGTGTGAAGTGGGGTAAGATAACTTGTCAACCATTTGTCAACCCACTCCCCTGACTCACAATCATTCCAGGCTTGCATTGTACATGATGAACAAAAGCATGCCATCTTACGTGTATCGATACTCCATGAACCTACATCTGAGCTAAGGAAAGAGTGTAGCTCACTTGATCTTCTTAGTGTACAACAATCCTCATATGGTGCAATGTTAGTATCATCCATCAACCAAAAAAATCTATGAACTGAAGATGTACCTTCATTACCTGGACCCATCGAAGCATTACACCAGTCGATGATTGAACTTGCATCTGTCAACTTTGCAGTGTCTTTATACTTTAACTCTTCTCGTGCTAATGCTCTTTTCACACATGCTCCTACACCATCATGCCCCCCCTTTGGACCATTCTCGGCCTCACAAAAGTTCCACATATGTTGAACACCTGTAGTGAGATGTATCCTACACAACTAGTAAAACATGTGCACATTCTTGAACTCTATTGCATAGTTATTTGACCATATTATATGTCGACCGTATGCTATGCCCCTCCGAGCCAAATCACTATAGAACATCTGGAAGCAACCTTGTATGAACTCTGGAGAATGTGTGCGGTCATCACTAATATAAAAGTGATACTCCCTCAATGCCTTCCTTTGGTCCTCTGTACTATCAGTTGCATGAATGAATGCTATTTGCAAAAATATCGAAACCTGTGTGGAGTTGTAATACTGTGACTGCACCTCACACTGTGGCAATAGAGTGTAGTTCTCTACAAATTCAACCACTAATATTATGATGCCAATTGGAAAGGTTTCCTTGCATAGCTTGAATTGTGTTTCTAGCCATCGGGCTCTATGGGTATGCCTTGCATACTCATACACTAGATTCTCACGAAACATGGACATAAACTAATACACTGGAATCTTCTCAATAACCAAATCACACATTTTTTCTTGAGACCCATCTTTTGTAGTGTATGCCATTGTTTTATACTTCCCGAAGTCTACTAGTTTATGCCCCACCTCATCTATGATTTCCATATGTTGACATACTCGCATTCGTTGCAAGCCACCGCAACGCTCGCATGAACCATCCAAGCATGTTCTCCTATAGAATATTTGGCCATCCTTTATTTGACATAAATTTTTTGATAAGAACTCCTGAATATTTTGGTGGGCCTTCTATGCCACAATCCTGCAAAACATCATTAGTATGCAAATCTAAACATATAGAATGATAAACATCATAATGGTTAGCGAATTCAATATGTAGTCTATACAAACAAGTAGTGCATGTGTGATTTATCTTGACATAAAAAGGTTTAAGCATTTCAAAGAATCTTTTATAAATACTAATTTGAGGATAAGCATTTTGAAATTTATGAAAAAATTGGGTTTGAGTCGTATCCAAAAAATGCTTTGGATGTGGCTCATGGTTCTGACTACCGATTCTCCTTCTTACGACATCCCTTTGATTCAGAGATGGCCTTGTATTATTCTTCCAATAATCTTCGATTAGTTTTCTCAATGCTTCAACAACTTTTCTATCTTTAAGTGGCAGTCTTCCTAAGAATGCCCATAATTCATTTGAATCGGTGACCTCAATTCTTTGTTGCCTTAGAATGGCTCTTGATAAAGTTTTTCTATTAATTCCCATTTGTTCACTTGTCTTTTTAATGAGACGAGATCTCTTTGTTTGATAGCTTACCAAAGTCGATGTAATGACACATCGGGTGAAATTACTATCCTTTGAGCGTGAGGTCTTACCCACACTCTCATAAGCATCCATTAGATTCTTCACAATAGTGTTTTCACTTGATGCATTCAATGTTCTCAACACAAGAGTCTTCATGATGTTTCTGTACTTTAAACCCCGCATCATTTGAACAAATAGTTGACATCTTTCGGTCTCATTTAGCCTTTCAAAGAACATTTCCCAAATCTTATCAGCATATCTTCTACAAGTGCGTTATGGAATCTTACCTTCCATTTGCTGCAAAATATCCTCATCAATATTAATCAAAAACTTTGGCTTTCTACGCAAAATTCTAGGTGGTGTTCTCTTAGGTACATACATCTCAACATTAGCAATTTCATCAATATTTAATTGAGGTGGGCTATATTGTGTACCTTCGACTGAGGTTGGAATATAATACATACCTTGACGTTCACATGGGGATGATGGCATACCTTGTTCATCAAATCCGAGTGATGATGTACTCTCAACTTCAGATGTGGTGGATGGTATCCAACCATTCTCACTTGTGGTAGATGGCGTCCCTCCATATTCTCTTGTGCTTAATGGTGTCCCTTCATATTCACTTGCAGTAGAGGGTGTGTCTCCAACTATGGTATATGCATCTCCCCTAGCATGACTCTTTCGTGTTCGTTCCCTTTGTGCTACCAATTTCTTTTCTTTTTGACGGTTGAGGTTCCTCTTCATCTGGCTTGTTTTTGTCAATCGTTTCCAATTTCTATTTTTCATGATATTACCTCATCCATTTTTTCTCTTTATCTCTGAAGGCTTGGAGCTGATCATTTGTTAGTTTTTTCCTTTAACAGTTCATTTCTTTAGCATGACGAATAATTTTACCTGTGCAAAAAGTGATAAGTCAAGTCAAATTAACTAATATTCAAGGGTTGTAAAATTTTATTAAAGAGGGAGACCAACGGTCACCTCTTTCAAATGTTAGTTTTCGAAGTTGAAGTGGTTTGTTTTCGAGTATGATATTGTGAAAGATGGAATCAATTTAAAGCTAACCCCATTGCAGGGAGATGACAGGGAACAAGACAAAATGGCAAGGATAGTGATGATGGGAAGGAAGGAGTTCCTCAAGCATGAGGAAGATAAACATGGTGAAGGTACAACTACTTACACAAAGAAAAGAGTTGAGGTAGAAAAAGTAGAAAAAGGAGTAATGTTCGAAAGGAAAAAAGATGGAGAAATAGTGATAAAAGAAAGGGAATCATTTATACAGGATCTAGACATGTTTGCAAAGCAGGTTGGAGACAAGAAAAGGACTGATTTTAGTCAAGAAAAGGTAGGAACAGGTGTAGGATAGTCTAATACTGTCAAAATAGAGGTATGTAGACTTGATGAAAAGAAATGTGAGGTGAAGAACCTTGGGGAAAAGACCCTAATGCAAGGAAAAGGCAAGATAAGTGGAGAGAAGATGGAGAGGAGGCAAGAATGGCCTAGTAAGGTCATGGTGGAAGAGATGGATTGTCTAATGAAAGGGAAAGATGGAAAGAAATAGATTGATGACAAAGAAGATGGAAGACCACATGATGAGAAGGTCTCAGAGGCAAAGGGAAAGAAGGAAGAGGTAAAAGAGTTTGGATGGATTGAGGAAAGCCATGAAGGGCTTGTCAAGAATAAAGAAATTATGATAGGGGCAGTGTTGTGTCCCCTGTAGATAAAGAGAGACAAGGAGCAAACAAGCATTGTAGAAAAAGTGACATTTAAATCAAAAGATACAGAGGTAAAGGGAGATTTGATTCAAATTCTAGATGCAAAGAACCCATGTAGGGGGCAAGAAAAAGAAGGAAAGAAAAAATTTTTGATGCAGGTCATAAAAATGGAAGTTGCAAAGAGCCTAGCTAAAAGGCTAGTGGAAGAATGTATGATAGTTGAGGATAAAGATAAGTGCATGGAAAGCATGGTAGATGCAGAAAGTGGTCCACTAAAGGGACAAGTAGATAAAGAGCCTGAAAATACAGTGTTGGAAAAGAGTTTAGTGGAGGATAAGAGATCAGAGGATGTGATGCATCAAGTGGAATGGAAAAAAGAAAAGGAAAGGTATGAGACAGAGTTTGTAGAAGGTGTAGTCACCATAAAAGGTGAAATTGAAAATACAAAGTGTTTGAATGACTCAAAGATGGAAGAGACTAAGGAAGAGATATTGATAAAGGTTGGCCAAGTGAAGGCTAGAGGAAAGGTGAGAGTGGGATCTCCAAATGAAATGGAGAAGAAAGCAAAAGATGAGGCTAGGACAGTGGATGGTCCTAGATGGGTAAGAATATTTATGTGGAAATTTTATGCAGTTGTGGCAATGGTTCCTAGATGGGAGAACTTGAAGCAGATGGTGAAGAGGATGGATAAGAGGAAAAGAGTGGAGTGATTGCTTTATTACTTCCTTGTTTTGATGATCATGTTGATGGAGGTAAAGCCAAGGGTGAAAAATAAAAGAAGAAGGATAGAGAGTGGACTTTTTGGAAGTAAGTGACACCATGGAACAAGTCAGGAGCAATTGGCTGCAGCCATGGATGATAGGACAGAGCAGGAAGCTGCAAGTTCAAGGTGATCAATCAAGAGAGGAATTGTTTTGCAAGGACAAGGCCAAGACTAAGGTGAAGATGAAGGCAAGAGGGAGCAATGGCGGGAACAAGAAGGATCATCAGAGATTTGTTGCAGGTCAAGGTGTTGCAGAATTCCAAGAGACTTGGAAAGCTTTCATGGCCGAATGTATAGTGCAGGACCACCAAGGACAGCTAGGACCATTAGGTGGTCAAGTGATGAATTTTTTCTTTGTAATCATGAGTGTGATGTAATAAGGTCTCAAAATACCATTAGGAAGAGTTTTGAGTCATGTTAGGTTGATAGGTTTATGAAGTTGCCATATCTTGGAAAATGTTGTCAATATGATGGAATGAAGCCTTCAATGGCATAAACATGAAAATTCCTATAAGATGGAAATGTAAAGGTAAAATTAGTGTGATGAGGCCATCATAAGGCCATTAGAATAGGTTGAAAGTCAGTTTTAGTGTCAAAAAGTGAAAAAAATGCACAAAAGAAAAAAATGCAAAGTTGCACTAAAAAGGGAATTGAAAGGTCAAGTTGGTAAAGGGAAGTTTTAAGGTGGTTTTAGGTGGTTGTAGAGGTTGGATTTCCTTTAAAAAATTCCATGTAAACATTGGAGGGAGGTTGGCATGGCTCCATTTGAAAATTTGAATGAAATCTTTTGTTGTTTCCACGTTTTTCCTAGCTTTTCTAAACTTTGTTGGCAATAAACAATCCGTACAATGAATATTGTGGCATAAAATGAATTGGGAATGATAGTGGAGTGAGTATACTATGATTTCCATCAGATTGGAGGCTTAACCGTTTAGTTTTGTGGGTTTTAGAGTATATTTTCAAAGACTTCCTATGTAACTCAGAAATTAAGGGTTTGAGAGTATAAAGAATGCAAGCTTGATCCATTCCACCTTATGTAGGTATTGTAACTCAGTGGAATGGATCATAATAGGTAGGGTTAAATTTTTGGGGGTCTATTTTGTGCAAGTGTGCTCATTTGAGTGAGTAGGAGTGATGCCTAGGGCTGGAAAAGTCCATTTTCCTTGTGAATTTGAAGGCTAGATGGTGGGGTTTGTCAAAATGATGAACTTGTTGATCTAATGAACTTTTAAGTTTATGGAGCGTATTTGGAAGGTTTTTGATGCTTTGTGGGGGTCTGGAAAGGATTGGGCATATTACTTTCAATAAACCCTTGGGTTTTAGCATGTAAAAGGAGGGTTTGCTAAGACAACACTTTAAAATGTTTGTGTCTGGGAACTAACCATGGATTTTGTTGTTTTAGAACATATCAAATTACTTTCCATTGGTTTGGAGTAAAAATAAAGTCTTTAAGAGGGACCTCCTTTGTAAAATGGGGTTAATCTAGTAGCCTTTGGGCAGGGTAACCTATTGAAACTCCATACTGTTGCAAGGGAACCTTACGTGATTTGTTGGGAATTATACTTTGGGTCTAAGTGGATGCTAAATGGATGATGTGTTGGACCTTTTATGGCCTTCTCTATAAGATAGGTCCATTGGATGAGTTTTGAGACCTAGAAAGCAAAGGATATTGTTTTGGGTAGTTTGGGAGAATGAATTTTTGAAGGTTGTTTCTTTGCATGCATTTGATCAAATTGGGTTGGTTGTTGTGTTGCTCCACCCTGTCTGCATCAGTATTTGAATTGACATTGTGTGAACCAAGATCCTAATACCTGCAAAACACAACAAACAAACATATTAGAAGATTGAAATGCAAGTTAAGACCAAGATTCCCCATAAAATCCATTTAACTATGCTCAAAATAGGAATAAAACAAGAACACAATGAAAGAAGATGAAAAAAAACTAAATCCTATTAACAACATGAAAACTCTTGATTTTATGGGGGAGTTGGTGCCAATTTGATGTGGAAATTGGCCCTTTCCCAACTCCTATGCAACCTTCATTGATTGATGATGAAGAGTGATCCACTTTGATGAAGATTGATGAAAGCTCCAAGCCAAAAATCTGCATAACCCAGCTAAGAACTCAATGGTGATGGATAGAATTTGCTAATGATTTGAGCATAGTAAGTTTACCCAAATTGTGGATGATCAAATGAGGATATGAGCTCTTTACTTATAGATGAGACTGAAGGATGAATGTCCAAAATTGAGCAATGTGGGACTAACATTCAACCAATGGCAAGGTGCCATTTGTCAACATTTGATAGGATGAAGGTTGAGCACATTTTGATCCATGTGCAAGTTTGAAATTTGAATTTGATGAGATGACATGTTTAGGGGCGATGAAAGATGAGTTAAATTCCAAGTGGGAGACATGTAAGAGACAATGTAAGATCCTTAAATGCTTTGTTGGATGGACAAGTCTATTTGGGGGGAGATTTCAAACTTGGAGGAATATTCCCTTTTTGATGCCATTTTGAAAGTAAATAGGGAATTATTAAATCAACTAAATGATTTAATTGTGCAAGTTGTAAAATCTAGAGGATTTGAGTGATTAGGATTAGCATTGATCATGATTTGATTAATTTAAATGATGTTAGTTGATTTGACCATTTTGACTTAGATTTTAGGATTTAAATAACTCAAAATGAGAAGAGAATGATTTAGACTTAGTTAAATAAATATTTTGATTTATTTAACCAAAGGGAGTGATGTTAGATTAAATTAGATAAATGTTTGATTTATTAAATTTAATTAGGTGAACTTTAGAGATTTAATCAAATAATATGGATTATTTAATTAAATCAAAGATAGGAAGATGAAATGACCTAGCTAATTACGTAGAGACAATGATTTAATTAAATCGAGGGATTTATTTAATTAAAAGGAGAATTATGATGACTTTAATCAAATAAGGCTATTTGATTAAATGGTTAGATAGAGGGATAATTCAGGATGAAATGATGTTAGTAGTCGATCGAGTGCAATATCAATTTGTATATTTTCGATGTCTACATTTTTCCCTTCTTTGAAGCAATGCACTTGTTGCGTTGGTTTGAACAAAGAATAACCTTGCCATGATCAAAAGTCAAAATTTCTTTGTTTTTGTTTTTTTTTTTTGGATGCCCCACTATTGCCCCAGCGAAAATAATTATGCTGGTATACTTCCCCCTCAAGAGATCGGGCGAAGAGGTTTGATTTGAGGGTCGATCTCTTGAAAAAGAGGTTCAAGATTAGTTCAACTCAAATATTTGATGTAGACAAATTTGATGTAGATAGTCATCATCCATGGGTAGCCTCATGCCTATTTTGATATATTACACCCACTTGATCCTGATTTGTACCATGACAGTGACATTATTGATGATGAGATGATTATGATGTTTGGGTGATATGGATGCACATGATATGATATGATGATGATTTTATGATTATGCAAATCTAGATGATAAATGTATTGTTTATGAGATGCTTAGAATAACTAATCTATATTATGCAATGATGGGGATGAATGCATGTGGTATGATTAATGTTTTCTATATGGTATTATATGCATTATGCAGTATGTTGATGGTTTGTGGATGCAAGATGGATGCATTAGTGATGATTTATGATTATCTGTCATGGTACCATGTTAGTGCGAAAAGAAAGAGATAGAAGAAAACAAGAGATTCCAACAAGACATGAGATGATGATGATGATGATGATGATGATGATGATTTCTTGCCGAGGAGTTAGGATTTTCAAAGGGCCAATTACCTTATTGTTTGATAACACACCTAGATACGATGCATCAAGGTATAGAGAACAAGGATGGCGTTGTACCTAGTGTGATGGACTTTGACTCAACAAACAGATAGGAGTATTCTTGTTCACACTTGAAATACGAAAACCTTGCTAGGACGTACCTAATAAAGCAAGTATTCGCCAAGGTATATTACAAGAACATCTAACAAGCACAATAGATAAAAAGATAATGATCGTTGCCCCATTCCTATCTCTCTAAATTCGTTCATTGGGGACATCATTGAGAGGTCCTTGGAATGAGCACAATAAGATAAACCAAAAGAAAAGATCAAGTACACAAACAAGCCAATGTTCTTCATATCTCTAGCCAAAGGGATTTTTTTTGATAGGACAAGATCCAAAGTGATATCCAAAATGATTCCCATTGTTGGAACGATATATACTAGGACATGCATTGTATAGGATGATGATGGTTTGATAAGTTGATTGATAGTATGTTGATATAAGTTTGATTGACATGTCTGAAAATGATCAAGAGTTTGATTTTGTTTTAATTGTTTGTTGTTTCAATTTTTATTTTATGATTGAAGCTTGCTTTTGCTGACTACTATGATTGTTTCTATTTTTGTTGCCAAAGGATGAAGGTGACGATCAATTTATTATGGATGATGTTATTGTGGGTGCAAGCGAGATGAGACAGATGGATTTTTTCAAATATTTAGATGTTTTTGGAGTTTTTTGCAATGTTTTGAGGCTATTTTTGATATCTTTTGAGATGTTTTACAAATGTTTTTGGATTTTTTTGAATTTTCCAATGTTTTGGGGTTTTCTATGTTTTTGAATGTTTTTGGATTTTGATGTTTTTTGAATGTTTTTGGATTTTTTCTATTTTGGATGTTTTTGGATTTTTTGATGTTTTGCATGTTTTTGGATTTTCACATGATTTTGACAATTTGGATATGGATGTGAATGATGATATTAGTGCTCTATTTAGGATTTTGCTAAAAACCAAGCTAAGGTTGATTGATCAAATCGATGGATTGATGATGATGATGATAAAATTGTCGAGGATACACAAAAATGCAAGGATTTGATTGATTAGGATTGATGACGATAACATTGTTGAGGATGCACAACAATGCAAGGATTGATTGATCAAGATTGATGATGATAACATTGTTGAGGATGCACAACAATGCAAGGATAGTGTTAGGCAACACAAGGATATCCCAAGATGATGATTTTTGGATTGGATTTGATTGATCATGATTGATGAAGCTTTATTTGGAATAAAAGTTGTTTGAATGATTTGATGTGATGTTCAAGGTGCAACTTAGATGCGACTGATAGTAATTTCTTGGATTGATGTTTGATGAAAGATAAAGCTTTGATAAAGAACATCTTCTCATCAAAATATGCCGTGGGCTAGTGATTTGAATTTTTATTCACAAGTGATTTGACCAATTTGATTTCACGTTTTCCAATGTTCAGATCACCACATAAGTTGGAGGATATAGATCAAGATTTATTCCTGAAGCCAGATGCAAATATCTGCCCCCAGTTTCTAGCAATGTAAGGACTGCCATGGATGGATGTTCGGATAGGTGTATGGATGGATGGATATGGTAGGCACGCAAAGGATTTCAAGGATTATCTTGCAATAAGATGAGGTGTTCAGATAAAGAATGCTCATTTGGATAATGCTTCATGGCTCAAATAATGTTGCATAGGATAAGATCAATTAAAATGACCCATGTCAAGATGTTTACCATAAGCAAGCGTAAAGTGTGCCCCAAACTTCATAAAGATCAAGATAACTAAGATGATGGATGCAAATATATGCACATGGATTGGATAGATGATTCATGGGTGAATGGATTTTTTTATGGCTGAGATGGATGGAATGTTGGCTTTATTATGGATGGGATGAGATGTTGGATTTTATTATGGATATGATGAGATGCTTTCACCTAAACTGGTGCATGTAGATGATCGATTACACACATGACGCCTGTTTGCCAAGTTTTCATCATGGTCTTGCCCAAAGTGCCACTGTAGTGGTTTTCACTAGAGGACAATTCTTTTTCTTTACTGTTTTCAATCCTTTTTCTGATTTTTTTGGATTTTCATATTTTTTGATTTTTTTGACTTTTTTGAAATATTTTAAGCTTATGTTGAATCACAAGGTGTTGCTGATGTAGATTCCTCTTTCATAATGTGCCATCGATATCCTACCTGAAGAAGCTTCTTTGCTAAGATACATGCACTTGAATACAACTTTTGAGATTCCTGATCTGTTTCATCGATACCAGAGTTAACTTTGTCTTTGTGCGCACATCACGATATAGTGCCTTCTAAATCCTTATGATGAAGGGTCGTTGCCAATACATGGTCAATGTGAGAACTGGATATCATATGTGGAGGCGTGGATGGAGTGTGTTTAGGGATAAGAGATGGATTGGTTGACAGTTTGGAACTTTTGACTCTCCAAACTTGGGAAGATGAGCAATGATGGGTGAATATGAAAGTGTGCATGGAATTAGGACCAATTACTTGATACATTTTGTATGTCGCTTGAAAATCTTGCTTTTGCTTTTGTGGACTTCTTGGATGGATACTTTTCCCATTTTTATTTTGCCACATAGTTTCTTTGACTGATGGAGATTGATAGGGATAATCTTTCCTTGTATTCTTTGGTATCCATGTGTATTTGATTTGTTCAATATGCTTCTTAGCTTCTTTTGCTTTGATAATGTCCTTTGTTCTTTGATTCAAATTTTTCCTTCGAATTTGGTCCCAATTTGTGGATGGGGTGATGGGTGGATGAAGATTCATGACGTGGCTAGTTGTAGTATTGACACTAGTTTCATCATAAAGATTCTTCGTGCTCCCTATGTTGACATTTGCTTGAGATGAAGTTGCCTCCAGTATTGTGGAAGTAGTACCTTCATGCTTTGATTTTGCTTATTCTGAGAGCTCTTGTTTATAATGCATTCTCTGATAAATGACCATCGTAGGTGACGTTTCAATTTGTTGCTCTGCTAACTCTGAATTATACTGTTCTATCTGACTTGTTTCCTTGAGCAGATAATGTTAGATATCTGCATACCTGATGTCCTCAGTTTGAATTTGGGATATAGTTGATCCTGATGTTGATAACTCAGTTTGACTGTAGGAATTGATAATCTGCTCTTTTTGTGTAACAAAATCCTGTTTAAGATGAAGATCATCTAAGTGTCCATCGAAAGAAAGCATCTCATGGGTGGATGGAGGAGTATGTGCTACATGGATATGATCATCTTGCATAGATAGGAGAGTTTCCATTAGATCATTGTAGTATCTTGAAGATACAAATTCTTGATCTTGAATGATTTTAGAGTTGCTTTCGACATGCTTTGGATCAAGTTCTTGACATGGGTTAGTTTCAAAGGATGGATTTCTTACAAAGGGTTCTTGGATGTTGTCATTAGACATGGTAAGTGGTTCAATATCCTCAAATGTCGAGTTCAGAGTTCCTTTAGTATTTGTAACCATGAGGTCAAAGGATGTCAATATGTCTTGGAAAGGACCATTGCTAGACCTTAGTGGAAGATTTTGATCTTGCTTTGGAATAAATTCTTGAGATATGTCCTCTAACTCATGAGGCGATGTAGAGACATTTTCAACATGATCATAGGTCAACGGATCGTGCATTATTTCAATAGGATCAAATAATCCTAACACTCCTTGAAATAGATCACTAAAAAGTGGCTCTTGATGTATGGTGAGTTGATCATCGGATGGGGTGGAAACATCTTCAATGTGCTCCTTAATTGAGATATTTTGAACATTATTTACAACAATTGTGGTGGAGGGATTTCCAATGTCTTCAACCAAAGCATCAAATGATGTTGAAATTTCTTGAATTGGATCATGGTTGGTTGGTGGATTTTGATCATGATTGAAAAGTGACTCTTGACATATGTTGATTTGATCATTGGATGAAGTAGACATAGCTTCAAGGTGCTCGGTGATGGATTGATCTTGATCCTTTTTCTCAACAGTTGTCATTTTTTGTGCTTGTGCTTGTGTTTGTTGGGTAGCTTGAGAGGCTTGGGCAGCTTGAGCGGCTTGTGGAGCCACCTAATATTGTTGAAGCACTTGTTGGTAGGCTTGATGTGATTTTAGTGTGATGTTACAATATTGACTTATTGCACTTGATTTTGGTGGTAATGGTGGTGGATTCAAAATTGTGTTGGATGTAGTGATGGGTGGTTGAGATGTGATGGGCATGATAGTGGTGGTTGGAATGATCAAAGTGATAGGGATGGTTGGAATGACTGAGGTGATAGGTCATTGGGAGACCATATTTTGATTGGATGTTGTCATTTGATTAGATACCATCTGTTGGTGTGATGTTGATGGTATATTTAAAGGATTTGATGTGATGGCTTGATTGGTGTTAGGTGGATTGATTTGGATGGAGTGATTGGTACTAGGTAAAGGGGGAAGCCCTAAACCAGGGAATGATGTTGATATGCGTAATGATGGTGGAGATGTCTCTTGGCGTAATGACTCAACTATTTTGGTAAGCGCAACAATTTGATCTCACCAAATTTGTTCTTGATTTCAATCTTGACTCCCTTGATATAGTTGATTCGTTATTTGTTCAAGCAGATTTGGGATGCCTACTTGTGGTTTTTTCATGGGATCATGGAAAAATTGATTTGGTACAGTGTTTTGATTTGGGATGGTGTTTAGATTTGGCATGATAGGTTGAAATTGAACATTGTTGGTTTTGGGAATATTTGTATGATTTGCAAACGTATCCATCCAAAAGTTTGTTGGATTCATGTTTGGTAATCTTGTGCTTGGTACATTCACTTTTGGAATGACGTTGTTTGTTTGAAGACTTATGTATTGATTGTTTGGAGGATAGACTTGTAGTTTTGGATTTAGATCTACCATCGGGAAAGATGTTCCAATCTTTTGACTAGGCATACTCACATTTGTAGTACCATTAAGATTTGTGGGAGATAATGATCCCATGTATAAATGTGAGTGTTGGAAATCCATTGGAATTGTAAGGTTTTGATAGTTTGGTTGTTTTGGACCACTCATGATGTATGGATCAAGTTTATATACCATGCTTTTCTTGTGTTTTGACCTTGTTGTAAAAGTGACCTCTAAGGTGTTTAGGACCAATGATGAGATGAAGGATGAAAATGGGTGAATGATATGAGTGTTGAACGTTTAGGGACCTAGAATCAATGCTAGACTTAGGGATTGATTTTGATTGTTTGATTTGGATAATGAACTTGTAAACCCTAAGATGTTGGATGTGATCTTTAGGATAAACTTGTTCAAAGGGGTGCTAATTTAACTACAGGTATGAGAAAGGATGCATTCCCATACTCCTAACTAAACAATGTGATTTTGATTTTGATGATTTACCCAAGTCTAGAATGATGTTTCCAAAGTTCTAAAGTTGCTTGTGGGATGGGATGATAAATTTTTGAAATGGATGAAGTGTTTGATTTTGATCCTAAATGAACCTAAGAAGGACTTGTTTACAAGGCGAAGGTTTTGAAGAACATGCTTTTCCCTTCAAATCAAAAGATCAACGTTTGCTCAAAAGACCATAAGACAAAAGATACACAAGCACATGTGTTGGGTTCAATTGATTTCATCTTGATTAGTGAATTTCTTTTACCACAAACACTTTCTTGATTAGATTTTCAAACTAAATGTCCAATGTCCTAACTTCTTCAAACCCCACAAGATATGTCATGTGGAAATTTGATGAACTTAACGCAAGGGTTTTCCTATTGTTTACTTAAATAGACAAATTGAGATGTAATTCAATGTTTTGAAACCTCTAAGGATGTGAATCCCAAGGGCAAGCAATAACATATGGATCGAGTCAATTGTATTTATCTCCAAAAGGGTTTGAAATTTGGATGATGATGTTAAGTGTTTGTTTTCAAGGTGTTTTCGATTAAGCAATGCATTTTGTAACCCAAGAATAAGTACAATCCTATGAATGTGTAAGACAATATTTTTTGGATTCCCACTTACACAAGTCCAACTACGATTATCTTTAGTGAATGGTTAGATGCTTGACCCCACTGGCTCCCCTCCATGGCTCATTAATGTCAATTAGGGCAGCCAAGCATCAACACCCATGAAACTCCCATGGAATGCTTTCCATTTCTAGTAAAAGACCGTAAAAGTGTGGGGTGGCTTCAGAATGACCGTTCTTTCACCAACAAATAGATTAAAGGATTTTGGAAAATTCTAGCACATGGGTTTTAATAAGGACTTTCCATTCGTGGAGATTGACTCATACAGCAAGAGTCCCCTTTCGGATCCATCTTGTCAGAATCAACCACGTGATATTGACATTTACTCCAATACCCACATTTATATACTGGTTGGAAATACTCTTGGCTTTAAAGTGTTACCGATTGAGTCATTTCCTTGGGTGAGTACTTTTTCCCCAAGGCAGACCCTCTAGGATAAACAAAAGTGAATAAACTTATTCATAGTTTGATCAACCCTTATTTAGAAACAAAAGGAGAACACATGCAATAAATTCATTCACACTCGCACAAGATTTTGTTCAATTTTAAGCCCAAATTGAAGTGTGGAGGTGATTGATTTATCTCAACCTAAGATCATGAAAAAATCCTTTTGATTCTCAAGATTGCTATAAAGCGTGAGAGAAGCGCATACGTACTTTTTCAATGATGTTAGTTCAAGTAAGCCCTCACAAAAATGAAGTTGCACTTGTTCTTTTTAAATCCTCAAAGCAATTATGAATTCTTTTTAAAGCACCAAAGGACAAATGAGAGTTGTTTTGTTCAATTATTAACCAAAAAAAAAACTCTAGTAAGTTGTGGTCCTAATTTTCATTGTAAACCTTTTGTCTTATTCTTTTTAGAGCCTAAATTTAAATCTATTGAGTCCTAAAAGCTTGAAGTGATAAAATCCTTTAAACTTGGAATTATAAATGCTTCCAAGAGTGTCTAAAGACACTTGATACAATAGAGAAATGATGTCATAAGAAGATTTCCTTTCATTTCCTCCTCCCCTTTTTGATTTCCTAACCTAAAAAAATGATTAAAACATTAGATGAGATCAAAAAACAAAAGGATATAGGGGTTAGATGAATCATTAACCAAAACACCCTAAAACTTAGGCCAAGTTATCATGTGTTTTTCCTTTAGATATAAATTTGAAAATTTTAACTCATTAATAGTTAAGAAACACCTACATCATTAGATAGCTTACGAAATTCTACCCCATTTCAAAAAAAAAATTGTCAAAAAAGACCTCCGTATGACCAAGATATGGTCATTTTAAAACTGACTCTAAAAGCGCTAAAACAAAAATCATATGCGCTAAAACAAAATGCATGAGCGCTAAAAGAACCTTCAAGAGCGCTAAAATAACCTTCAAGAGTGCTAAAAAAACCTGCAAGAGCACTAAAATAACCTTCAAGCGCGCTAAAAGAACTTGCAAGAACGCTAAAAGATGTGAAAAAAGCGTTGAAACAGTCTACAAAAGCACTAAAACAATTTGCATAAGCACTGAAACAGTGTACATAAGCACTAAAAGAATGTGCATAAGTGCTGAAACAGTGCTCATAAGTGCTAAAAGCATGTGCATAAGCACTGAAACAGTGCACAGAAGAGCTAAAACAGGGATTTACTAACAGAACTATAAAAAAAATAGCGAAAATTTTAAAAAACGTGTTAGATTTGTAATTCAAGCCCTCCTTCTAGCGCCAAATGTGTGAAACAAGATCCTAATACCTACAAAACACAACAAACAAACATATTAGAAGATTGAAATGCAAGTTAAGACCAAGATTCCCCATAAAATCCATTTAACTATGCTCAAAATAGGAATAAAACAACACAATGAAAGAAGATGAAAAACAAACTAAATCCTATTAAGAACATGCAAACTCTTGATCTTATGGGGGAGTTGGTGCCAATTTGATGTGGACATTGGCCCTTTCCCAACTCCTATGCAAGCTTCGTTAATTGATGATGAAGAGTGATCCACTTTGATGAAGATTGATGAAAGCTCCAAGCCAAAAATCTACATAACCTAGCTAAGAACTTAATGGTGATGGATAGACTTTGCTAATGATTTGAGCATAGTAAGTTGACTCAAATTTTGCATGATCAAATGAGGATATGAGCTCTTTACTTATAGATGAGATTGAAGGATGAATGTCCAAACTTGAGCAATGTGGGACTAACATTCAACCAATGGCAAGGTGTCACTTGTCAACATTTGATAGGATGAAGGTTGAGCACATTTTGATCCATGTGCAAGTTTGAAATTTCAATTTGATGAGATGACATGTTTAGGGGGGATGAAAGATGAGTTAAATGCCAAGTGGGAGACATGTAAGAGACAATGTAAGAGCCTTAAATGCTTTGTTGGATGGACAAGTCTATTTGGGGGGAGATTTCAAACTTGGAGGAATATTCCCTTTTTGATGCCATTTTGAAAGTAAATAGGGAATTATTAAATCATCTAAATGATTTAATTGTCCAAGTTGTAAAATCTAGAGGATTTGAGTGATTAGGATTAGCATTGATCATGATTTGATTAATTTAAATGATGTTAGTTGATTTGACCATTTTGACTTAGATTTGAGAATTTTAATAACTCAAAATGAGAAGAGAATGATTTAGACTTAGTTAAATAAATATTTTTGATTTATTTAACCAAAGGGGGTTATGTTAGATTAAATTAGATAAATGTTTGATTTATTTAATTTAATTAGATGAACTTTAGAGATTTAATCAAATAATATGGATTATTTAATTAAATCAAAGATAGGAAGATGAAATGACCTAGCTAATTACACAGAGACAATGATTTAATTAAATCTAGGGATTTATTTAATTAAAAGGAGAATTATGACATGAATTTAATCAAATAGGGCTATTTGATTAAATGGTTAGATAGAGGGATAATTCATGATGAAATGATGTTAGTATTCAGGATCAGAGTGTGCAATATCAATTTGTATATTTTTTATGTCTACAAACATTAGGTTGTTATGAGTTAATCTTCACCTTGGCTCTGCATCAAGAAGGCCTTGGAGTTGTGAAATATAGAAAACCCTAGATATTTATGAGAAAATTGATGGTTTTTTGTATTGGAAACCTATTTGAGCATGCATTCTAGGAGTAGATTCCAATTTTTTAGAGACATGTATGGAAAATTTGGTAGCATAGACAAGGAAATCAGCTGGTTTGTATAACTGTTTGACAAAATACCTCAATGAAAGCTTTGGAAGCATACACAAAGAAAGTCAATTATTAAATTTAACAAAATGCCTCAAAGAGATGTGGTTTTAAAATGTAATAGGAAAGTGTATAGAATTGTGTAATTTAAAATGTCTATTGACAACCTAAGGTTGTAACATGACAAACAAACAATTTGATCAACATGGAATAAACAAAACAACAAAAATGAAAGCAAGCCATAATAGAATGAAAAAAAATGTACAAAGACTTCACATACCTAAAAAACCAAAGTTTCAAATGGAGGAGTTCTACCCAATTATGTATCCTTTGCTTCTTCTTTCCTCAAATTCCTCAAAAATTTGACTTTTTCAAAAGCTTTTTCCCCTCCAAACATCAATTCTATATCAATTATCACTGTAATTCAAACTTGAATTCATATTACATGCCTTCCAACGTGAAAACTCTACTATTTCATGCAAAGGTGATGTAAATATCATGGAAAACGTGGTGGAATCTAAATATCATGCATGCACACTTCACTCAATCACCAAAAAGCTACTTTTCATTGGAGCACGCATAGAACAAAGAGAATATGCAGAATGTGGGCCGACATCACAAGTATATTGCATTTTTTAACCATTTTTAGTGTAAGAAATAACGCGCTCATGTTATTTCTCACTAAAAAACCATCTCTCTATTTATCAATAATGCGCTTGCATTATAATAAATTTAGTTTTTTCAAAGATTTATATGGTAGAC
>VDFB02105785.1:208367880-208484231 GCA_007258455.2 Sequoia sempervirens
GATCACGTTGGGCCCCTCTACAATAACCTCTCTCAGTTTTTTTAATCTTGGAGTGGTTTTCCTGTGGTGTCCAGTTTTCAGTTGATGGAAAAAATGTCAAATGGAAGCAGTGAAAAGTTGCAAGGTGGTGCAATTTTTGTTCTGCAACTCGTGTGACCAAATGGACTGTTCCAACGTGTTCAAATAGGAATTTTTACGCTAGGCATGGTCCTCATTTGCACCCAAACACGTGGAATTGCTCCGAGCTACGTTCAACTGGATCGATCCCTTAAGGGTCCAAAGGGTAAAATGGCTACAAACTTCAGCATGAGGTTACTCAGATACCGTGATTCTTAGAAACTTCACATCTAATCCTATGGGATCACATTAGACCCCTCTACAATAACCTCTCTTAGTTTTTTTAATCTCAAAGTGGTTTTCCCGTGGTGTCCAGTTTTCAGTTGATGGAAAAAGTGTGAAATGGAAGCAGTGAAAAGTTGCAAGGTGGTGCAATTTTTGTTCTGCAACTCGTGTGACCAAATGGACTGTTCCAATGTGTTAAAATAGGTATTTTTACGCTAGACATGGTCCTCGTTTGCACCCAAACACGCAGAATTGCTCTAAGCTACGTTCAACCGGATCGATCCCTTAAGGGTCCAAAGGGTAAAATGGCTGCAAACTTTAGCATGAGGTTTCTCAGACACCGTGATGCTTAGAAACTTCTCATCTAATCCTATGGGATCATGTTGGGCCCCTCTACAATAACCTCTCTCAGTTTTTTTAATCTCAGAGTGGTTTTCCCGTGGTGTCCAGTTTTTAGTTGATGGAAAAAGTGTCAAATGGAAGCAGTGAAAAGTTGCAAGGTGGTGCAATTTTCATTCTGCAACTTGTGCAACCAAATGGACTATTCCAACGTGTTCAAATAGGCATTTTTACGCTAGGCATGGTCCTCGTTTGCACCCAAACACGTGGAATCGCTCCGAGCTATGTTCAACCAGATTGATAATGAAGCTCTACTGTTTGGGTCATGGATCAAACAAACTGAAAAAAGGAGATAAAGGTTTAGAATTTCTAGCCTACTCCCTAAGAATTCAAGAGACGGTATTGACTTGGTGGAACCAATAACCACGCTTTGCTTTGCCACGCTCAACGACAACTACACAAAGAGGGTGCAATCTTCAAGGGAATGTGCTTATGATTTTCACGTCATGAATAACTACCATCAAATCGAACAATAATTATCTAGAAAGAAGTTAAGCATCCACAAAATAAGCTCAGGCTAACTTTACGCATTGAATGAAAATCATCCATTCAAAGAAAGTGTGAGCAAAAAGTTTCACCATAATCAACACTTATCAAATCTTGCATTCATCTAACATACATGAAATAAAATCTAAACTATGATGAGGGATAAGAACCATGACAACTCCAAAATAAGAGAAGCAATCACCATCAGAACAATGCATGCATTACTTATTACTTTGGCAATCTTACAACAGTTGCTTATGTCAACATGTTTTGCAACATGCTCCCATGCTTTACAAATGAGGGGTTGAGCTCAATTTATAGGCTCCCCAATTACAATTCAATGGCTTCTCCTTTGTGCTTCGATCTTGGATGATTTTGGCTTCTCCTTCTCACCTCGCCTTGGAGCACCTATTTAGACTTGAAGTCATTAAGTCTTTCTTCCCGGATTGCTTTGGAATTCCTTCACGTGCCTTGAATTTGGAGAGGAACTATTTGGCCATGATTTTTTAATCGTCCAAAGTCTCTGGCAAAATTTTCTTCACATCTTCCTAAATCATCTGGCATGATTTTAAGTCATTGGCAAAATTTTCTCTAGACATTTTGATGTTTGGACTTAGGTGAATTTCCAAAATGCCAAACATACTTAGGCAAAATTTCAAGTTTTCTATCTTGTCTTTGATGTGGCGGACTTCATTCATGAATAAGCCATCTCTAAATGCCTATGGCGAACTTTGCTTATATTTAGGCCATCAAGACTTAAGCTAGGTGGACTTAAAGCTTAATCTCAAAGCTACTTTCTTAGAGCGGACTTCTCTTTAACTCATGCCATTGACTTCTTAAGTGTTTTTTATCTCATGTTAGGCCAAGGGCGGACTTGCTCATAATTTATGCCATACTTTACTTCTTATGGCGGATTTCACACATTTTCTAGCCATTTACTAAATGACTAAGGGCGGACTTCAGCTTGCAACCTGCCACTCAATTTTTCTTGGCTATGCCTTAGCCACTTCATCTTTTGTCTTGGGGCGGACTTCAACTCTCTTCAAGCCACTTTATCTTTGACTCTTCTCTTTGCCACCTTCTTATGTTCAAGGCGGACTTGCCTTGTTTCCCTGCCACTTCATCTTATGCCTATAGCGGACTTCATCTTTTCTCAAGCCATTCCATCTTTTGCTTATGGCGGACTTCATCTTTCTTCAAGCCATAACCTTTTATGGTGGGCGGAGTTTGCTTCATGTCTGGCCATTGGAGGGCGGACTTCATCAAATGTTTGCCATCTCAGCATTTTGTCTTGGGGCGGACTTGACTCCATGTGTTTCCATTTCACATTCTTCAAGGGCGGACTTCCACTCTTTTCATGCCATAGTCTTTTAGGGTGGGCGGACTTGCTTATCTTTGTGCCACCTCAAGGGCGGACTTTGTCTACTTGCTACTCATTCAAGCTTTTGTTGAGGGCGGACTTTAGCCTTGATCTGACCATCTAACACATGGACATGGGCAGACTTGACTCATTTGCATGCCACTCAAGGCAGACTTTGCTTCTTTTGATGCCATTCAACACTTTATCCAAGGCGGACTTGCTTGTTTCCCTTACCATTGAAGGCGGACTTCATAGGAGGGCCTGCCATTGTTCCTTTTGCTTAAGGGCGGAATTGGCCACTTTTGATGCCACTTTTCTATGCTGCTGGGCAGAGTTTAGGTCTCTCATACTTGAACATGGGCGGACTTCATCAGATTTCAGGCTATTTCATAAGGCTGGGCGGAGTTTCCTCTTGCTTCTGCCATTCACATTGCCTGGCTGTAGCCTTCTGACATTAATTTCACTCATCTCAGTGCTGGTTGGACTCTAATTTGCCATGATTGTTTAGATTTTTCATGGATTTCTCAGATTTTTACATGAGTTTCTTAGATTTCAATATGAATTTCTATGATTTTTCACCATTTTTCTGTGATTTTCAAATGATTTTTCTAGATTTTTTAATTTTTTCGTGATTTTCCAGAATGTCACCATGAATTCAAAAAAATTTCAAATCCATTTTCTGAGAGTTTCATTGATCTTTTTGAACTTCTGAGTGGATTTTTGAAACTCGAGCCCTTATCAAATATAGCAACTTTCTAAAAATTGAAATTTTCCAAAAATAGCAACTTTCCAAAAATGGACCCTAAAAAGTAGGGATCTCAGAATTGCATAAAAGTGCCAAAAAAGTAGGTCCTAAAAAATAGCGAGCCTGGGGTGAAAAACCCTAAAAACTAGGAGGTGTCAGAATTGACTGAAATGATAGTCAATCTTCATCTCCCAAGCCTTCTAAGCGTGATGGCGACGTTTATACAGTGATCCAGGCTAAAACTCATTTGCTTGACTTGGGTGACCATTCAAAATTCAGACTCCTTATTGCAAAAGGACTGGTGATAAGCAATTGTGATGCCAAGGCAAAACCAAAAAGCCAAAAAAAATGAAGGGTTCCCATTTGCAATGGGGCGATGTGTGTAAAGGTCACAACAGGTCCAAATGGCAAAATGGCTGCAAACTTCAGCATGAGGTTACTCGGACACCGTGATGCTTAGAAACATCTCATCTATTCCTATGGGATCACATTGGGCCCCTCTACAATAACCTATCTTGGTTTTTGTTATCTCGGAGTGGTTTTCCCGTGGTATTCAGTTTTTAGTTCATGGAAAAAGTGTCAGATGGAAGCAATGGAAAGTTGCAAGGTGGTGCAATTTTTGTTCTGCAACTCGTGTGACCAAGCAGACTGTTCCAACGCATTCAAATAGGCATGTTTATGCTAGGAATGGTCCTCTTTCGCATCCAAACACCCGGAATCGCTTCGAGCTATGTTGAACCGGATTGATCCCTTAAGGGTCCAAAGGGTAAAATGGCTTCAAACTTTAGCATGAGGTTACTCAGACACCGTGATGCTTAGAAACTTCTCGTCTAATCCTATGGGATCGCGTTGGGCCCCTCTACAATAACCTCTCTCGGTTTTGGTTATCTCAAAGTGGTTTTCTCGTGGTGTCCAGTTTTTAGTTGATGGAAAAAGTGTCAAATGGAAGCAGTGGAAAGTTGCAAGGTGGTGCAATTTTCGTTCTGCAACTCATGCAACCAAATGGACTGTTCCAACGTGTTTGAATAGGCATTTTTACGCTAGGCATGGTCCTCTTTCGCACCCAAACACGCGGAATCGCTCTGAGATACGTTCAACCGGATCGATCCCTTAAGGGTCCAAAGGGTAAAATGGCTGCAAACTTCAGCATGAGGCTATTCAGACACTGTGATGCTTAGAAACTTCTTGTCTAATCCTATGGGATCGCATTGGGCCCCTCTACAATAACCTCTCTTATTTTTGGTTATCTCGTGAGTGGTTTTCCTGGTGTCTAGTTTTCTGATGGAAAGTGTCAATGGAAGCTGGAAATTTGCAAGGTGGTGCAATTTTGTTGTGCAACTCGCGCGCACCAAAATGGATTGTTCCAACGATTCAAATAGGCATGTTTTACGAATATCCCTTTCACACCCAAACAAGCGGAATTGCTCTGAGCTACGTTCAACTGAATCGATCCCTTAAGGGTCCAAAGGGAAAAATGCCTGAAAACTTCAGCATCAGGTTGCTCAGACACCGTGATGCTTAGAAAATTCCCTTCTAATCCTATGGGATCATGTTGGGCCCTCTACAATAACCTCTCTCGCATTTTTGTTATCTCGAGTGGTTTTCTCCGTGGTGTCTACTGATGGAAAAATGCATGGAAGTAGTGGAAAGTTGAAAGGTGGTGCAATTCTTGTTCGCGAACTCGGTAGACCAAAATGGACTATTCCAACGATTCAAATAGGCATGTTTACGCCTAGTAATGGTCCTCTTTGCACCCAAAACATCGAACGCCCTCGGCTACGCTCAACTAGGATCGATCCCTTAAGGGTTTGAGGTAGTATGCTGAAATAGGCCACCCTCTCCTATTATTCACCGTGTCACCGATATGGGCCTAATGTAACTTGAATTGCAAGAGTTCAATGGGCCTGCTGGAGTGGTTTTGGCAATCTTTGTATTGCATCAGCTTGTTGCTTACTATGCTTTGATAGATTTTTTTCCAAGCATCCATATAGCTTGTCTCGAAAAGCACCTATTTTAGGATTTTCAGCCATAAAGAAGGCAATGAACCGCTTGATAAAAATGCTTTGATAGACATGTATGAAAATGTTAAAGATAGATTAAGTGTTGAACTCTTTGAAAAAATGCCCTCAAAGAAATGTGGTTTCATGGTGATGGAATGAGCATGATCTAATGCCATGACAAGCAAATTGCTATGGATTGTCATGGCATTCCATCAAATTACTGAGGACCACATTTCTTTGAGGCTTTTTTCAAACAGCCATCAGCTTTCATGCTATTGCTTATTAGTATGCTTTCATAGATTTTTTCCAAGCATCCATGTAGTTTTTGGAAAGCACCTATTTTAGGCTTTCAACCATACCAACAAGGAAGCTTAATTGTTTGATATTCCACCACCATAGAGACCACATTTTGACGATTTTCAAATAGTTCATTCCCTTGTCTATGCTATTGCTTACTATTATGCTTTGATAGATTTTTTCTAAGCATCCATAGCTTGTTTGAAAGCACCTATTTTAAGCTTTGATAGATTTTTTTCTAAGCTATCCAAGCAGCTTGTTTGAGCACCTATTTAAGCTTTTAGCCATAGCAGCAAGGCAATGAACTATTTGATAAAATGCTTTAATAGATATGTATGAAAAATGTGTTAGCATAGACAAGGTAGTGAACTCTTTCAAAAAATGCCTCAAAGAAATGAGGTCTCATGGTGATGGAATGCCATGAATATCAAATATTTTTGATTGTCATAGCATTCCATTAGGTCATGAGACCTCATTTCTTTGAGGCATTTTTTCAAAGAGTTCACTACCTTGTCTATGATATTGCTTACTATTATGCTTTTGATAGATTCTTTCCAAGCATGCATAGCTTGTACGAAAGCACTTCTTTTAGGCTTTCAGCCATAGCAACAAGGTAACACTTGAACTATTTGACAAAATGCTTTGGTAGACATGTATCAAAAATGTGGTATTATAGACAAGGCAGTGAACTGTTTGAAAAAATGCCTCAAATAAATGTGGTCTCATAGAATGCCATGACAAGAAAATGCAATTGGCAGCTGCTCCTAGTTATTAGTTATGCAATGTTAAGTAATTGCATAACTGCTTAGGTTGACTTTGTAAAAACTATATTGTAATTGAAATTTTGTCATCTATCAACATCTAGATATTAGTTATGCAATGTGAAGCAATGCTTTGAGTTTGAAAGATGTGCAATGCAATGTAATCAACGTTATGAATATAAACTACAAAATTATAAATTAAAGTTCAAAACATAAAAATGTCAAGTGTTTACAATCAGCCATTATTAATCATTGATCAAACTGAACAGTGTGAACATTTTTCTGTGTGGAAGGCAAACAAGAAAACAGTGGTTCAAAAATGAGGAATTTGTCTTCTGCACCAAATGAGAAATATTTATAATATGTGCTAGGAAGGAATAAGTCCATAAGATCGAGTATGCAAGAACTGAGAATTGCAAATTTGGCTTACATTTGACTTCCAAACACAAATTTTCACACTTTTCGATGTTCCAACATAAGTCAAAAAGTATATGTGTGTAAGTTGTAAAGTATACACTTGAATACATGTAACTCATATCTATTGAACCATGAATTTATAATGCAAATATGGAAACCATCAATAAAAAAGATTTGTATTAATCAAATAGCCATGTACGCATGTACATCAATATATGTCAATATAAGTATAAAATATAGTTACAAAAAAGCCATATAGGCTTACGAGAATGCTATATAGGCATACAATGTCAAACATATCGAATACAAAATATGTAGAAAATTGCCATGTAGGCATACAACAAAGGGCTCTACATTCAAAAATCATTTCTCTCCATGCTCTGGTTCAAATACAATTTTCTTTCCCTTTCTTGGCCGACCCGATGGCGATAAATCTATCCACCACAGTTGAGGAGCGCTCCGCCGCCTCAGTTGTTTAGCCTCGGGTCAAGTTTTAACCGGTTACAATAAGAAGTAAAGATATTAATATATAGAAATTATATTATAAAAATTAATATATTTAACAAAATTTAATCACTTACAGCCATCTGACGATCACTCTCCTCAATGGAAATATTTGCACGCTGATGCTCAGGCATGCTCGAGCCCTGTATAAACCATCCGAACAGGAAGTAAACTATGAATCAATAATGGTTTGATTTTTCACTAGAACTAGTTCATCTATAACAACAAATGTAAATTGAAATTTAGTAGTTTGCCTCATACCTCCCCTATCAGAGCCATCGAGGATTGTATTGCAGTAGAAACACCGATATCCATTGCCCTTGTTACGTTTGGCGGTGTTTCTCTCACCAACATCTGAAAATAAAAAACACAAATTATTCAATCACAAAATAGTTATCGAATTTGAAGTAATGCTTTGAGTTTGAATGATGTGTAATGCAATGTAACCAACAATATGATTATCAATGTTTTAAAAAGCAATAACCTGGAACAATCACATTGAAAAAAAAGACCCTTTAGGACAAATTTGAAGTGAAAAAGCGTCAAAACACAATGTAAAATATGACAACCAATATGAGAAGAAGAGATGATCTAGTCAAAAGGAGCTTTGATAGTAGCCAACTGAGTTAAGTATGACAAATCCAAGTATCACTGTTGCAAGGAATGGAGTAAGAGCTAAATAAAGATATAGCAACAATAAAAAATGATGGAGCTAACTTGTCAAGGCCTATTCTTCAAAACCCTTATTAAACGCTTGCCATAGTTTAAGATATGCAATAAATGTTTGACAATGGAATTAACCTTTTGAGGATGACAGTGATTAAATTGAGGTCTCCTTTTACCATGAAAAGACTGAATATTCTTTCTTTGGCCTATCATTATGATTTTTAAGATTCCTCAATTGAGTTCAATATAATAGTCAAGTGTTTATACCAAAGATGATAGAGAAAATAATCATGAAAAGGAGAATATGATGGTGATCAATGACAAGGTGTGGCACATTTGACAGTCGAAAGAGTAGAGGAATGCATAGTGAACATCATGGTACAACTTATGATATAAATTAAGCCACATGGTTGATGTGCTTTGAATCCTTGCATCTAAAGGAAATGGATAGTGAACATCATGTGTTACCTTGTTACTACATGAAGGAGGAGGCTCCATCTCTCCATTTGGTGTGTAAACAAATTGGAAGTTTGCTAACTATCAAGGGAAGGCTTAAAACCCTAGTTTTTGCTCCATTTCATGTTTGAGCTTTGTACGGATAGTGGAAGGCTGAGACCTCAAGAATCTTTGAGTGTTGTCCATGTGAACCAAGAACCTTGGAAAAAGAGTGGGAAGTCCTTTTGAGATTTGTGAGTTCTAACCTATTTTGTAGGTGAAGGAGACCTAATAGGGGCTCAAGGGCTACTAGCCTTTCAAACCCTAGCTAAAGGATTGGTGAGAGCGATGGGAAGTTGAAGTCTTGGAGCTTGTTCAAACACCTTTGGAGGACAGTTTGAAGCCTTTTAAGACTTATCACTACCCCCAAGAGTTGATGGAGTGTTGAGGAAGATTGGTCTTTAGTATAGTGTAAAGGCTAAGGAAGAGTTGTGGCAATGAACCAAGGTGGACTTGGTGGTTGGAGTTTGGATAGAAGAGGGGTTAGTCGACAAACCGTGGCACCTAGTCATGAGTAGGGACCTATAGGTTAGATTGGTGACAAAGCACCAAGGAGGTCTTACAAGGAAAGGCCTAGAGCAGGAATCAGTGATTGATTCCTCCAACCCCTCTCCCTATCAGATTGGTATCAGAGCAAGCAAAAGATTTGGGATTGATCTTGTATGTCAGAGAAAGAGTCTAGTGGTTCTAGCATCATGGTGAAAAATGCTGAGTTGGCCAAGAGGGTTGAAGAAATAGACGAAGACAATAGGGTATTGAGAGAAAAGTTAGACCAACTTGAGCAAGCACTGAATGTTTTGCGGTTTGATGGAAGAATAGCAAAAGAAGAAGAGGTTGCAAAGGAGGATAGAATCCCTGAACTTGACCCTATATTGAAGGAGGATCTCTTCTTGAAAGCATTGAAGGCTTTGAGTGGAAAAACACTTGAAGGAGTACCATTGTTTAGTGGAAAGATGGAGGCGATGAGTTATGGATTGATAGAGGGAATGGAAAACCATTTTGAGTGTGATGGAGTCACCGGGCTAATAAAAGGTAAAGGTGGCTAAATCAAGACTAAGAGGTTCTACCTAACTTGGTGGAAATTCATTTAGATAGAGAGGAGAAGGAAGGCAAGCAACCTATCTCTACTTGGAAGGGAATGGTTGCCAAGGTGAAAGAAAGCATACCTACCTAAAGACTATGAAATTCGCTTGCATAAGAGGAGACAGAGTTTGAGGCAAAGAGATCAGGAGATGAGTTCCTATACTCGAGGAGTTTAAAGACTTTACATGAGGTCCAATGTCACAGAGGATGGAAAAGTATCAAGGTGGCAAGGTATCTCAATGGTTTGAAGGGAACATTCAAGAGGAGATGGTTCTCTAAGCCCAAAGGCACCAATGTTATCAATTGGCATTAAAGATTGAAGAGAGGAGTAAGAGGAAGCAAGATCAGACTTCTAAGGGCAAAGGCAAAGGAAGAGATCAAAGAGGATAAAGATGGTGGCTACCAAGGTAGAGGCAATGACCAAAGAAACCAAGGAGAGTCAAAACTCATAGAACATGGAGGTGAAACATCTACAAGAGGTGGACATAACCGGGGTAGAGGGACATCAAGGAGGTTCAAATAGAGGAAGAGGAGCATTTTCCTTGTATGTACCGGCTCTAGGCCTTTCCTTGTAAGACCTCCTTGGTGCTTTGCTTCACCAATCTAACCTATAGGTCCCTACTCATGACTAGGTGCACTGGTTTAAACTGGACCAACCCCTCTTCTATCATTCATCAAGATCATACATTGACCTTCTTGCCCCTCCTAAAGTTTGGACCACATCCATTACCTCCACATAAAACTGACATCCTTGGTCTTCATGGTTCCATGCCTGATATGGTTATGCAAATGAAAATGAAGAAAAGTAATCATCTCCTTATCCATTGGCCGGAAGAATGCATGCTTAATGTTTTGATACATGATATCGGCTCTCTCTTGCTCTCATGGTTGAATATCAAAATCCAGTATGGTGGGCCTCCAGAGTTCTAGTCATCTTTCTTCCTCTTACACCAAATGTTGTCCTCGATCCACATGTCTGCAGCCTAATTGGCTTTGTTTTTGAAAGTAAAGTTTCTCTTGAGTCACCAATGTAGCTCTCTATCTTTTCAAACACTTTCATTGCTACAAATCGCCTTTTGGATTTAGTCATTTGTACCACATGGTTGATGTGTTTTGAATCCTTGCATCTAAGGGGTTTAAAACCTTAGGGGCCTTAGATGAGAAAAAGAAGTAATGTTTTTCTTTTATATAATTTAGTAGTGAGATAAAAGAGGACTGTATAGAAAAATGAAAAAAGAAGACATAAAAATTCATGGACCATACTATATCACCTACATGCTAGCTAACAAGGACATGAATGTAGTAGATTTAGGTATGATAGGGGTATTGCAAGGTATATTTGAGGAATATATAAGAATGAAGAAGAATTCAATGGATCAAATTAGTGTCAAATGTTTTCCTAAAAGATCTCCCACACCCTATTAGGGAATTTAATCATTTCTAAGCATTTTCCATGTCCTATGGGAAAGTTTGAGGAGGCTCCAATAGTTGAGAGTTTAATGAGTAATTATAACTTCTTTCCATGCAATCATGATTAGTTAGAGAACATATAGGGAAACTTGATGAGCTATGCAACAAAATGAAGAGAATATAGGGTTTTGATGACCTAGTCTTAAGCATCCAAAGCATCTAGGAGATATTGAGGAGAGTTGGTTTGATAGATAGGGTCGAGGAGAAAAGTTTATTTTTTGGTTACATTGACATCATGTAGGACATCCATAGTCTTATTCTTGGTTATTGACATCAAAAAAATTATATAGGATGGAGTAGAATGTAGCTCTACCTTTGCCTTCCATTAAATTTTATTATAGCTGCTAGTGTAGGAATTCTAAGACAAACAATCATGGTAGGACATTCTTAAAAGATTTCAAATAATAACCTAGTGAACCCATATACTCTTATGACTATATATACACAAATCTAGATTAAACTTAGAATTCATTAACTTTAAGTTCTCTTTATTCTATATTACCTCAGTGAAAGTTTGATCAAATCTACTCGCACTCAGAGGTGTTTCCTTGAAACCTCCAACAACACCCTGTTCAACATCCAAAATCACATTTTAAAATACCATTCATAAAAAAATGCTATTAACATATGTAATAAATTTATAATTGTTTACTAACTTTACATACCCCACTGATAGGTGTACTGCAAAAATAAGTAGATTGACTAGTGTACCCAGGGTCAACAATGTGACCCTACAATTTTATTAAAATAATAAAACTAAAAAACTTAATCTTGCATTTGACAATTAAAATTTAATAAACTAAATTCAATGAACATGTTCAATTTTACCTGACTGTCAATACCATATGCATCATGCAGAATGTCAGCCGCCCTCTCCATCCCCGTAGATGCATATAGATCAGGCTGTGTAGAAGCATATGGATCCTATGTAGCACCCTCCTGAGGGCCAGTAGGGTCATACGAACAAGTGGCTCCGCAAGATCGACACACATGGCCTCGAAGGCCACCACCTGAAGACTCCCCTGAATTGCACTGTACAATGGGGCTAGTGTGGTGGATGACACTCTGAGTCAAGGATGTGATCACCTGCAAAGTCTCTACATCAGCACTCTTCTTTGCAACTACCAGCATCGCAATCTGCTCACGAGGCAGCCTAGCAAGAGGTCGTCTCCCCTGTCGTACAGGATCCGGCTGTGCACCAGGCCTATCCTGTGGTGACCCCCCACCTCTCCCTTGAAACTCCCTCATATCAAAATAATTTAGGATTTGGTTCAATGTAGGGCCGGGGATTCCTTCGAGTTAGGAAGGAACCCAGGGAAGTCATGTACTTCGTGGTTGGGCGGAAAAGGTGCCTAAATCACACTCTTGGCCCCAGCTCACAAGAAGACTGGTGGTGTCACGGCGGTTGGAGGAACAAAGTTTTATTTGTTATTGATGTACTTGTGTATCATTCTGGAATGGCTTGTAAAGCCCCATTGTATATGTATATGTATTTGACATTCATTATTGAAACTTTAAAATAGAAGTATTGCATGAAAGAATCTAATGTAACATTGATGTGTAGAATTAAAGTTTTATGACGTAGCATTGAAAAAGATGTTTTTATTGGAATTATTGATCTCTTCCAAGTATGGATGAATATGTATATATGAAAATTCATTGATGTACTTTTTCCATGTGCATAATCTTGATAAATTAAAATGTTATTATTTATATACATAAAATGCAATTATTCTCTTTTATTGAGCTCATTTCAGAAGCTTTTATGAATGATTTTATTTACTTAAAAACCTTTTTGAAACGGATTGAACAATGTAAAAAAATGTTTTTTCTTATATTCTCCCAAGTGCTACATCTTGGTATCAGAGCGGCAAGGTTCAACTCTAGGACCTATGCCTAACTACGTATGACATTGTGTTTTAATCAAGGTGACCTTAAATGGAGAATAGAGTGTACCAGCGAATTGGAGGATCTCGTGGAGGTCCCAATGATAAATTGGACCAAATTTTGGCCTTGCTGCAAAGTGAGGGGGCTAGAATTGAAGAACTAGAACAAGAGAGGCGAATTGGTCATCAAGGATTAAACACAAATGAAACCGATGGAGAAACAAATGTTGAACCACCTGGAAATGAAGGAAATCTAAATAGGGTGGCTGAGGAGTTGGGAAAAGACCTAAAGAAGGTCGCTCCTCTGAAGTTTGATGGGAAAACCCTTGGAGATGGGGTAGAAGCCTGGGTTATAGAAATGGAGAGGTATTTTTCCCTACAAAATTTATCAGATGAAACGAAGGTTGAATGGGGTTCTTACCAGCTCACCGGTGAGGCTGCTACTTGGTGGGAAAATGAAAGGGTGGATAAGCAGTTTATGCATGGGAAGGTAACTTGGGATAAGTTTCTACAATTATTTAGGAAGAGGTGGTTACCACAATCTTACTTTGATAAGAAAATGATAGAATTCCAGGTACTCATATAGGGTGGCATGAAAGTGACTCAGTATTGGGAGAAATTCTCACTTGCTCAAGTTTGCACCCCAATACTAGCATGATGAGAGGTTTCGAGTTCAAAAATTTATTCTGGGGCTTAGACCTCAAATTGGCAATGAAATAGATCTGCATAATCCAGCTACCATGGATGAAGTTTTTGATTTAGCAATTAAACAGGAGCACAAGCTGCTAACTATAAAAAGAGTAGGGAAGCCAAGTATGGCAATAAGAAGTTCCAGGGAAGTCGTCAAGGTAATAACAACCAGGGTGGTCAGAGCAAACAGGACAATCAAGGGAATGAAAATAGGAAAATCAGAAATTTGAAGAGGGATAGTAGTCCTCAGGACCACAATGATGGAAACAGGAACAATAACAACAAGAGGGGCAATTTCAATAAAAGGAACGATAATAACAAGAGATATTTTTCTAACAAGCCCAAAGCACCTCGTGGGGGTTGTTATACTTGTGGTGGCGAGCATTACGCCAGTGTGTGCCCTTAGAGAAATAACAAATAGAATAACAGGAATCAACATCATATTCATGCGGCGGTTGACAATCGCCAAGCAGATTATCAAGCCACCCCCATCCAACTATCGGGTGAATTATTTGGATGCCCTGTTTCTATTTTAATTGATACTGGTGCTACTAATAGTTTTATAGATCCTCATGTTTTGACTAAGTTATCAGTTAGACCGAGTTTTATGGTGAATTCTTGGAAAGTTCAGTATGGAAACCAGGTAGAGAGGAAGGTAGAGCAATGCATGTATTTCAGTAAACTTGAACTCCCTAACCTTCAAACACAAGTGAATTTTTATGTTGCACCGATGGGGTCTTATGATGGGATATTAGGGATAAATTGGCTCTCTGAACATAAGGCTCTTATGGATTGTGAAGAGAAGTCAATAAAGTGTCTTGATGACCGAGGAAACCATGTGGAGCTTTGTGGCATTAAAAATCCTTTAGAGCTTAGGCAAGTCTCCGCCATGCAGTTGAAAAAGACAAGTTGGAAGGGATGCACTATCTTTGCAATAAAGGTCAAGGACCTTGATGAGAAAGAATCCTCAATTAATGATCATCCCATTCTAAACGAATTCGAGGATGTTTTTCCTATAGAGCTGACTGAGCTACCGCCTAGGCATGTGTTTGATTTTTCTATTGATTTGACTCCAGGAGTAGAACCTTAGTCTAAGGCTCCTTACAGGATGAACACAACAGAATTGTTTGAGCTTAAGGCCCAACTGGAAGAATTGTTGAAGCAGGGTTTTATTAGGCCAAGCGTGTCGCCTTGGGGAGCTCCAGTTATTTTTGTGAAAAAGAAGGATGGGACCTTGAGGTTATGCATTGACTATAGGATGCTTAACAAGGTCACTATCAAGAATAAATACATGCTCCCATGTATTGATGACTTGTTTGACCAGCTGAAAGATGCCAAGGTATTCTCAAAAATTGATTTAAGATCAGGATACCACCTGTTGAGATTGAAGGAAGAAGACATTCACAAAACTGCCTTTAGAACAAGGTATGGGCACTACGAGTTTACGGTGCTACCATTTGGGGTAAGTAATGCCCCTGCAGCTTTCATGAACCTGATGAATAGTGTCTTCCAAGATTGTTTAGATAACTTTGTCCTAATCTTTCTTGATGATATCTTGATCTATTCTAAGTCAGAGGAAGAACATGAGAAGCATTTGAGAATTGTGTTACAACGACTAAGGGAACATAAGCTATATGGAAAGATGTCTAAATGTACTTTCTTTCAATCTGAGGTGCATTATTTGGGACACGTGATTTCAGCAGAAGGGGTAAAGGTGGACCCAGAAAAGATTAAGGAAATTATGGATTGGCCAACACCACAGAATGTCTCTGAAGTTCAAAGTTTCATGGGTCTTGCAGGATATTATAGGAGATTTGTTCAGGGATTCTCGACAATTGCAGCACCCATCACTGCACTGCAGAAGAAAGAAAAGAAGTTTGAATGGAGTGATAAGTGTGAGAGAGATTTTCAACTACTTAAGGAGAAACTCACTACTGCACCCATCTTGGTTGTACCCGATCTGAATGGACATCTTATAGTTATTACTGATGCATCAGGGGAAGGAGTAGGAGCAGTTCTTATGCAAGAAGGGCAAGTGGTAGCATATGAATCAAGAAAGTTAAAGCAACATGAATTAAACTATGCACCACATGACTTAGAATTGGCAGCCATAGTCCATGCTTTACAGATGTGGAGACATTATCTCTTGGGAAAGCCTTTTGAACTAAAGACAGACCATGCAGGATTAAGATATATTTTCACTCAACCCAATCTTAATGCCGGACAAAGACGATGGATAGAATTCTTGAGTGAATATGACTTTGGAATTGAATATATTAAGGGTAAGGAAAATAGGGTGGCTGATGCCTTGAGTAGAAGGAGGCACCTTGCAGCCATGGTTACAATAAAATCATATTTCAGGCAGCAAGTAGTACAATCCTCACTTGGGGATGAACATTATGAAAAGGTGAAACAAGCCCTAGGGGTAAATTCCTCAGATCGTCGATATGAGGGTTATGTATTTGAATCAGATGGGCTCTTGAGATTCCAGGGGTGGATGTACATTCCTAGTTCTGCAAATTTGAGAGAGTTGGTGCTAGAGGAGTTCCACAATGCACCATACTCAGGACATCCCAGTATTACAAAGATGATGGAAGGACTCAGGCCATTGTACTTCTGGCCAAGACTTAAAAAGGATATTACATCATATGTAGCCCGATGCTTGGAATGCCAGCAAGTCAAGGCTGAGCATGTGCATCCGGCAGGACTCTTATATCCTCATAGGGTGCTAGAGTATAAATGGCAGGTTATCACTATGGATTTTATTCAGGGGTTTCCAATGTCTAGGAACCCACATGATACCATCTTGTTTGTGGTGGATAAGTTGACGAAGGTTGCTCATTTCATTCCTGGAAACATCAAGGATGGTTCAATGGTTTTAGCAAGAAAATTTGTTTAGGAAATCTTCCGATTGGATGGAGTGCCAGAAATGATCATCTCAGATCGAGACACTCGGATGACTTCCAGGTTTTGGATCACATTTAACTCTTCCCTAGGAACTAAATTGAATTTCAATTCCGCATATCATCCTCAGACTGATGGTCAGACAGAGAGAGTGAATCAGGTAGTAGAAGATCTTCTCTGCATGTACTGTATGGAGCAGCAACATAAGTGGGAGGAGTATTTTCCTTTGGTGGAGTTTGCTTACAACAACTCCTACCATGCTTCTTTGGGCATGGCACCTTTTGAAGCTCTTTATGGACATAAATGTCAGACACCCATTAGTTGGGACAGAGTAGAAGACAGGGTTGTGATTGGCCCTGAGATGCTCAGAGAAATGGAAGACCAAATGAAAATTATTAAGGAAAAATTGAAACAAGCTACAAATAGACAAAAAAGTCTAGCAGACAAGAACCGAAGCTTTAGGCAGTTCTCTGCAGGAGATAAGGTCTTTTTGAGGGTTTGACTGCATAAGAGTTCAATCTCTTTCGGCAAGAACTCTAAGTTGGCCCCTAGGTTTGTTGGCCCTTTTGATGCTTTGGAGGTGGTGAATTCAGTTGCTTACAGGCTTGCTCTGCCACTAGCTCTATCTCGGATACTTAATGTATTTCATGTCTCAGTACTTAAGCCTTACCATCCAGATATTGCTCATATCCTTGATTGGCATGCATTGCAGGTTCAGGACCCAGGGGTGATACAGGTGGAGCCCGTCAGGATCCTGGAAGAGTGCAACGTTAAGTTGCGGAATAGGGACATTATGCAATATAGGGTCCAGTGGGACCAGTATTCAGTGGATAATGCCACCTGGGAGAATGCTGATGATATAGATAGAGCCTTTCCTTATTTGAGATCTTAGCATACTCTTATTTTCTTTTATGTAGAGACTTACGATACACTTGTATCTCAATTTTGTTATGTAACTTGCTTTTAGACATCAAGACGATGTCTCTTCCAAGTGGGGAAGGATGTCACGTCTCAAACTTTGATGCTGTTTTGACCATGAATTTATGGGATTTATTATATGAATGATGGTGCATGATAGAGTAATATGATATAATACAATGTTTTGGTGTGTGGAAATGTAGAAAAATATTTGCTTTTGGAATTATGAACGCATTTTATTTTAGAATATACAAGATAGAACAAAATAGAAGTATTGATTTAATTATTGCTTTGACTTATATTTCTATATCAGTTACTAATACAATTTCATTGTTGCACGCTTGAGTGCATTTGAGTTGCAGGTGGTCGAAGACCAAGAGTGTGATTGAGGAAAAGAAGGCTAGCTTCCCGATAGGGTAAAAGAGGAGGAGCTCTCGATCACATAGAGCACCTAAAAATCATATAGCTGCATTTAGGCAATGTCTGTTTCAATATGATTGTTTTGAATTGCTTACAAATATGTAGTAAATGGTTTGAATAAGTAAATGATAAAAATAATAACATAACAAAAATTGAAATATAAATTAATTATCAATTAAAGTTGTGAAAAGATTATAATTTTTTCCATTTATTATATTCCATTTTCTATGCAATGATAGGAAATCTGTTTATTAAATTTTATCTAATTAGGAAATTAAAGAAAATTATAAATTGAAATATTTTATATTTGCATACGATAAGGAAGAAATATTTTTTTGTTTGTATATAAAAAGTGGAAATATCTTTGTTTGCATATGTTTTAACCTTAGTCCAAAATTTGGAGAAGGAAATAAAATGAACAGTCCTGAGAAACTTTGGGCTCTGGGATTTGTTCTCCTTAAAACCAACAAAGCTCTCGGCAGGTGGCTACCTCTTTAATTTGCATGTAAAATTTTCCAAGAAAAATACACATCTGTCATTTTGAAATGGTCTGCATGACTCTCGGAAGAAGGAATAAAGCTTTAAGGGGAGAGAAGAGAACATTATTGAGAACATAACCAAGGCTGAGGGAGAAGGAGACTGAAGGTAATTCTGGGCATCTGCAACTAGAGTAATCTGCCAAGTTTTCCATTCTTTGCTTTTATACCAGTTTAAATTTCTGTATGAAATTGAAGAAATTGTATGCATCATTTTATGAAAATGATTACAAATATCTGAGAAATGTCTTCCAGTTTTATTTTAAATCTGAGTGAAAACCCTTTTACTCATTTGTTGCATTGTAGAGAAAATACCCAATTTCTTTCTTCCAGAATAGGGTTATAATCTATTGCAAAGCTGCAATGCATTTAAACTGCCCTCATTTGCTATTCTTTAGTATAGAAAATTTGTGAGAGAAAAGATATGAAATCATACATACATATAATCTCACAAGAAAACCTTTACCTGACAGTAATTCTATTTTTTTTTGAAATGAATTCAATTACAGTTGAATGCTGGGGAAATTCCTTTTTTTTTTTTATGAAGTTGTTTTTACTGTAAAGGGGAGGGATTTTAATCCCCAGCCCTTCCCATAGGAAGGGCACGGCTCTGTGGGGAGGCTCGCACCCTCGACAAGCCATGGCTTGTGGAGGGGGCGTGACCTCCTCACAGCCCGCGCCCTCCCCATGGGAGAGGCAAGGCCTCCCAGCACCATTAGGGTGCTTATCACCTACTTGGAACCCTGTATAATTCTCTTTTCTATGTGCAATACCAGAAAGAACGTGAGAACAGTTAAAAAATTAGTATTTATTTTTCTTTAAAAACATATATATATATATATATATATATATATATATATATATATATATATATATATATATATATATATATATATATATATATATATATATATATGTATATATATATGTATATATATATGCATAAATGCAAATCTAAACAGGGAAAACCATCTTCAGAATGTGATGTGATTTCTGTCAAATATACACAAACATCTCAGCAATTTTGAAGTTGGAAATAAGAAAATGTACCTCTGAGAACCATGTAAATTGGTGATCTTTTTTATCACATTGTCTTATGCTTACATACAGATGTAAGTTTCTGAATATTGGTATACAATATAAAATTCAAATACAAGTTTTCCAAACCTCTGTCATTCTAAAAGAATTTCCCTGTTTCTGTATATTATTGTTAACCAGAAACCTGTAGCAAATTGGGAATTCCACTTTCAAATCAGCTTGAATTTTGAAAGTATAAAGATAAATACATAAATCTGAGAACACTGTTCTATACAAAAAATTAATTCCTCTACCTGTGTTTGTACACTAAAAGTATCATGATGTACATGCATTTTACATTTGAAAAACCAAACTTGTCAAGAACCTTCAAGAGAGTAGCTTTGAAATGAAAACATATTTCTTTACCAAATCAGAGCAAATTTATTGAGAAAAGAGCCGATGTTATTTTAATACTGAAACTTACAACCTTTCTCTTTTGTTCAAATGGAATTCAAAAGATGTTTTGAAACTCTCATTGGAAACCTAAGTATGCATGGAAATCAGTTTGAAGAGCTATCTTTGCTTTAATATGGATAAATAAAGAAAATTCTTTTAGAATCAATAGAATGCATGAAGCATGTATGGAAAATGCACAACTTTCTATTCTTGCACTTTATTATACTTTATTTTGGTAACTTCTGGGACAGGATGCCGAAGGTGGATCCACAGAGATGGTAGTTTTACCTTTTCTAAAACTACCACTTGTTTATTTTATTTATGCTTGGCCAAGCACTTGTACCATTGAAATAGATGGATTTGTTTTAAAAGCCTGGAAATATATGTATTTGAGTCTCTGCCACCTCCTGTTGCAAGAAATATGTTTTCTCATGTTAGAAATCCATATAGGCACCAGGCATGCATCGAGAGTTCCCTCCTATTTTATTGTGTCAGGTTGCTAGGCTCCTTTATGCAGGGCCGGGGATTCCTTTGAGTTAGGAAGGAACCCGGGGAAGTCATGTACTTCGTGGTTGGGAGGACAAGGCGCCTAAATCACACTCTTGGCTCCAGCTCGCAAGAAGACTGGTGGTGTCATGGCGGTTGGAGGAACATAGTTTTATTTGTTATTGATGTACTTGTGTATCATTCTGGAATGGATTGTAAAGCCCCATTGTATATGTATATGTATTTGACATTCATTATTGAAACTTTGAAATAGAAGTATTGCATGAAAGAATCTAATGTAACATTGATGTGTAGAATTAAAGTTTTATGACGTAGCATTGAAAAAGATGTTTTTATTGGAATTGTTGATCTCTTCCAAGTATGGATGAATATGTATATATGAAAATTCATTGATGTACTTTTGCCATGTGCATAATCTTGATAAATTAAAATGTTATTATTTATATACATAAAATGCAATTATTCTCTTTTATTGAGCTCATTTTGGAAGCTTTTATGAATGATATTATTTACTTAAAAACCTTTTTGAAATGGATTGAACAATGTAAAAAAATGTTTTTGCTTATATTCTCCTGAGTGCTACAGTTAGCATGGATTTTGTTGTAGGACTCCCTAAGACTAAGACATGGTTGGATAGTGTTTATGTGGTGGTAGATAGATTCATCAAGATGAGTCACTTTATCCCTTGCAAGAGCAAACATGATGCTAGTTACATTGCTCATCTTTTCTTCAAGGAAATTGTAAGGATCCATGGATTTCCTTTGAGCATTGTCTCAGACAGGGATGTGAAGTGCATGCGTCATTTTTGGAAAACTCTATGGAGCATATTAGGTACCAATTTATCTTTTGGATTAGCTTACCATCCTTAGACCGATGGGAAAACATAGGTGGTTAATAAGGTGTTGGGTAACCTTCTAAGGTGCCTAACTAAGAAGTATAGATAGACATGGGACATGGTTATCTCACATGTTGAGTATGCATACAATGACAGTGTGAACAAGACTACAAGGAAGAGTCCTTTTGAAATAGTGTATGGAATGTACCCAAGAGGTGTGTGTGAGCTCAGAGATCTTGGAGCTATGGAGCATAGGAGTGGACATGTAGAGGACTTCACTCAGACCATGAAAGAGATTCAGGAGTAGGTAAAGAAGGCAGTCACTGAGGCTACACAAAAGTTGAAGGATAAGGTAGATTTGACAAGAAAAGATTTGCAATTTGCAGTAGGTGACTATGTCATGGTTCACCTCAACAAATCTAGGTTGCAGAAAGGTACATCAACCGAATTGCATATGAAAAGAGTGGGACCATGCAAGGTGTTAGCCAAGTATGGGAAAAATGCATACAAGGTGGAGTTACCTGCAGATTTACGGATTTCACTAGTTTCAATGTAGCTGATTTGATCAGATATAAGGGATCAGTCAATGACTTAGATCATAACAGTAGAGAGATCTTAAAGGATGTAAGCAACATAGCCTTACCTACTCCATACAAGCTACAAGTAGAGAGAATCTTGGAGTTAAGAGTGAAGAAATCTACAAGACATAAGGAGTACATGGAGCATCTTATCAAATGGAAGAACAAACATGAATCTGAGGCTACTTGGGTAGATGAAGCTGAGTTCAAGAAGCAGGGAATTGATGAATAAATGATCTCTCCTCACATTCCTTAGTGTTTGTGCAGAGAGGGGGGGAGAATGGTGCAGGAGCACCTAGGAAAGACTAATCATTTAGGAAGTATAGGATGCAGTTCTTTTATTTCTGATGTTTTCCATGAAGGTCATGTTGACCATTTAGATAGAGTTAGAGGTTTGAAAGTACATTGTGCTCAGTAGTGGTCAATAGGTTAAGAAGTGGAGAGGGAGAATGAGTCTAAAAACTCATTTTTTGCTTAGTTTTCTAAAACTTGGCAAAAGTTAAAAAACATAGTGCATTTTACAACTTTGCCATTTTAATGACTTACATGACCAACCAAGGGAGATTAATTTTTTTTTAAACCTATTTAAGATGTGCCTCGACCTGAAAGTGGGGTTAGAAGCATTGACATCATAGAGAAATCTTGTGGAATTGAAGGAAAGACAGTGTTGTGAGAGTTATTTTCTGATTTTGCTTCAAAATAGAACTTTAATGGATTGAATCTGTTACTATTTTGTACGTAGGATGTAGTGTTGTTAGTGTATAAGCTTTGTGTGCCTTTAATTTAGTTTCTTGTTCATCTTTCAGGCATTATTTGTAAATAAGTTTGTTTCTAGTCTATTGTTGGTCTGAACCAGGCAGTCTGTAGAAAATGGAGGTTTAGCTCACTTTCCCACTGTAAAAATTATACAGCCCTTTGGGAATAGTGACTAGGCTCCATGAGTGTAAATATGGTAGGATTTAGGGTCTGTGTGTGTGTAGGAGTTGCTGGCAAAGTCTTGCCCTAGGCGAGCCAGGGAGAGTTCAGCTAGGGAAGACAAGAAGTGCAGGGCACTAAAATTGCAGGGGTGTTAAAATTTTAGCAAATCTTTTCTTAGAGAAGACAGATGAGTGTCTTGGAATTTTATAGCAAAGAGGAGGAAGCTCCTTCAGCCCATTTGATGAGAGCAAATCTTGACATTTTCAAAGCAACCAGGAAAGGTTTATAAACCCTAGTTTTAGTCCATTTCCAAATGTGGGTGTTGTACGGATAGTGAAGGCCTATGACCTCAAAAATCTTTGAGAGATAGGAAAATGAATCAGGAACCCCAAGGAAAGATTGGGATGTTCTTCAGAAAGATTGGAGATTAAGCCTATTTTCTCAGAGATGGAGGCCTAATTGGGGCTCAAGGGCTAGTAGCCTTTTTAACCCTAGTTGAGGGTTTGGTGAAAGTGATGGAAAGGTGGAGTTTTGGTGAACCTTCAAGAACCCTAGGAGGTTAGTTTGAAGCCACTAAAGACATTTCTACACCCTTGCAAGGTCAAATTGAGTGTTGAGGAAAGGTTAGCCTTTAGGGTAGATTAAGGGCTAAGGAAGTGTTGAAGCGTTGCCCCAAGGTTGGCTTGGTTGGTAGGATATGACTTGATGGTTGGGTTGGCAAGGTGAACCAGGGGAGTTTACACAAGTAGTAGATCCTATAGGTTAGAGGTGGTTGAGTGTGACACCATACGGTCTTCCTAAACAAGACCCAAAGCATGGAACAGTGAGTGTTTCCATCCAACCCTCCCTATCACTCTCCACTTTCTTACACATTTAGTTTCACAAGCCTCTTTATAGGGTGATCCCACAAAGCTGGTTTACAATTTTTGAGAAGAACAAATTTTTGCTGAAATCACATATTTTTAGAAAATTTAATGATTTAAGCCTTAAAAATTTCCATTTAAAGCATTCCAATTGAAGAGGATTTGATAAAACTACCTTAAATCAAACCCCCTTGGATAGAACCCCGCTAGTTTTAAACCATACCTATAACGGAGTCTCCTTTACACCTATCAAAATGCTGATAAAAACCCACTTTTGATTTACCTTTTGGGGGATCAAATGAATTCATTTAAAATTTATCTTTTTGTAAGTATGTAGTCCTTATTATAAGCTTCCCAAAAAGTATAATTTTAAATAATTTTTATTTTATTATTATATTTATTTTTTATTTCTCGTGAGTGTAGGTTTTTCACCAAAAATCAAGCTCTTTGTTCTTCACATGTGGAAAAATAGCACATTATCAAAAAATAAATCTGAAAAATATGAGTGCACTATATATTGAAGTCCTTGATCCAACAAAAGAAAAAAATTGAATTTTGATACATACAAAAAAAGTTACGTTTATACGGTTGCGCTATGTCTGAATTATAATTGGTTTAACTTTGAAACTTGATTAAATAAAAATATTCAATAAAAACTATCTAACCAAGTGGAAGCACTAGATATTGGAGTTACAAATCTAAATTCAAAAAAAATATAATTTTATCCTTCATGGAAAAACAATTATGCATTATACGGTGAGCGTCACTTTTTAAAAATGTTGTTTTCTGAAAAAAATTAGTTTTCAAGGGAGATGGAAAAATAAGTACAATCTGATTCCAAAAATTTTGAAAAATATATATTTAGAATCTATAGACAAAATTTCATAAAACTCTAGTTTGCATCATCTTCAAATTCCTCACGGTTTAGTCGCTATAGATGTTCAAAAATGAAGATTTAGATACAAAAAAATATTTTAGTGTCTAGTTTGGCCAAAAATTATAAACCACTATTATGGGATCACCCTATATGAACTAGGTTCACTAGTATCAGTTAGTAATACATAAGTAGAATTACAAGAGAATAAACTTTCAAGTTCTTTAGAATTACAAGTAGGAGAATAAAATTTCAAGTTCTTTAGATACTCTAGTGGATCTCCTTACAAGGGGTAATATATCACCTGATGGATCATTTGGTTGTTGTTCATCTTGTTGATTTTCATCTAGCACCTATAGATTATCATCATAAATTTCCACCTCAACTAGAATAACTTTTGTACATTGTTACTCTTTACCTCTTTGCATTGATTTTTCATTAAAATAAACATCTCAACTAACTATAACCTTGTGGGTAGCAATATCCCACAATCTATACCTCTTTGTACCTTCTACATAGCTAAGAAAAATACATTTTGTGGACTTCAATTCCAACTTATTTCTATTCTCTTTAGGAATATGAGCATAAGCATCATAACTAAATACACGAAGATAGGAATAATTGACAAGTTTGTCTGTTCATACTTCTTCAAGGATTTTATTATCAAGAGTTGTAGTGGGTGATCTATTGATCAAGAAATAGGTTGTAGAAATAGTGTCAACCTAATTTTTTTCTCTAAACTAGTAGTTATCAACATATATTTGGCTCACTCCATAATTGTATAGTTCATACATTCAAAAACACCATTTTGTTGTAGTGTTCTAGAAAATGTCAATTTCATTGCATTGTCATACTCACTACAAAATTGGTTAAAATCTCTTGAACAATATTACCCTTCATTATTTTTTCTTAAACATTTTATAGTATTACCCTTCTCATTTTCTAACAAAGCTTTAAAATTCTTAAAATAAGAAAACAATTCAAACTTCTTGAGAAGATAAATGCACACCTTACAAGAATAATCATCAATAAATGAAAAAATGATCAATGAGCCCACAATACATGTTACATGAGCTTCCCAAGTATCTAAATGAATTAATTCTAAAACATCTTTACTTCTAGTAGTACACTTTTAGAAAAACTCAATCTATTTTGTTTTCCAAACAAACAATGTTGAAAAATATCTAAATATGCATATTTGTCACTTAAGAGATGATTAATATTCCCATATCTCTACCCCCTTTATCATTCTTACAAATATATTGATATTCTCAATCCATAGATCCATCATTTTATACCCTCAAGATTATATAAATAGGTGTATAAATTATTGGGGCACTTTAATAATCATGGATTTGAACCCTAAATTTTTAAATTCAAAATTTTGAAAATTAGTCCATGTTTCTCTCACACAGTATGTTATGCCAATTTGTGTGCTTGGTAGTTTCATTCAAGGAAACTCTTTTATTTTATTTGATAATATGGTATAATGTGAAATATTATCTAGTTCTACTATATTAAATGAGAATCCATTTTATATTTTATTGCTTGTATCATCATGACAGATTTGTTAGATCTTTGAGTATTGTCCTTAATAATTTTTATTATAGCTATAAATGTATTCTAATAGAGTTATAATCTAGTGGAATTCGGATTTTTCAATAGTGTTCCTAAACACCACATGTACTTATTTAAATCTAGACACCAAAAATCAAGGAAAGGAAAGTCCAACAATCCATATTTTTCTAGTTAAAACATGCATGCATAAAACAATGTTCACATTGAACATCAATTCCATGTGTGAGGAGGTTTGATTTGTATCTGTAGGGGTGAAATAGGGCGAAGAATGATTAGTTTGAAACATCAAAGGTATTCATCCATGCCAACCTTAAAAATATAGAACACTAGTCAATTGATTCCTAATAGCTAACACACTATTTTTCAATCATTTATTGTCGAACAAAATATCACAATCAATTTATTGAAGTCTCATAATTGATTAAAATATTTTCATTACCAATCACACTTAATTTTTTTCTTCACAAAAAGGGATAGAGCCACTATTATTTACTATTTAGAAGCAAAAAATATTAGATCATCTTAATGGGTCAGATGAGCTAGATTAGATATTACAAAAAAAATATGGACAAATATGAAAAAATAGATAATCGACACTAATATCTAGATATTGTCACAGAGGTTGGAAAGAAAATAAAACCTCATAACTTCCACTAGAACGAGCAGTATTCATCAAGCAATACATCTCAGAAAGAGGAAAATGAAGACCAATCTCCAAATGTTTAAGAAGAATATGTAAAGAGTTGAACATGTTAAAAAATAGATGAAAAAATTAGAACCTAAATATTATTCAAATAGTGAAGGAAAAGGATATTATCCTAAGTAGAATCACATATTAGACTTGAATGCAAAATGGATAAGACCAAATTGGAAGAATAATTAGAGGTGAGATCACAAATTTTGGAGATGCCATCAAATGATCTAGAACTAGAATTCCAATTATAATTACCCAAAGCATCATCCAACAAGGAAAGAGAGAATATAAAAGGTTGAACTATAGATTTAGCCAAAATATTGACTATGTTATTATTTAGCAAAATCTCCATGATGTTAGAAAGGAATGAAAAAACAATGATTAAAAATAGAGTGTCTTGATTGTTCCTTAGCTAATTCTTGCCAATGGCCATTTTGATTACTTCTTCAACTTGTACACAATAGAGAATGAAGAGCTAGGATAGTTTCTCTCTCTTGAAATAATGATAATCACTTATTTCACATAAACATTTTGGCTTGTGAAATCCACTAAGATCCCCCATCTCACAAAATTTCTAGATGTATTAAATTTATGAAAATTAAAGAGAAACAACCCATATAAATCAACACTTTTCCCCACTTTTTACAAAAAATAGGAGGAAAACCATTAGATACAACCAAGATATTTTTCCCTAGCCATTGAAAAATTATAAAATTAGTTTTCCCTTGAGGAAAAGTATTTTGCAACTAATTATTCTAGTTAGCTAAAACCAAATTTGGGATATTATTTCAGACTTGATTTTAAAGAACAATGTTAGTTGGGGATGCCTTTATGTTAAAAATGTATTGAAAATAATTATAGCCTCCTTTCAATATCTAAAGTATTTAATTAAATAATTTTTTATTAAATTTTTTTATTGAAAGTCCTAATTTTGGTATTGTGAGAAATAAATTATGATTCTATACCCATCTTTCATTCATAATTCTCTAGATTTTTTTCTAGAATAATCATTCCTTATGATCATATTTCATGAAGTTGACTCAATAGGTTCTTCTCCAATAAAAATGAATTCTAATCCATGTCATTTGTGAAGACTTTTATTAGAGATTCTAACTCACCCTTGATTTATAATTTTTCCTTAAAATATTCTTGAATGAAGCTTTATTCCAAACCATAATATGAGATTTAAATTTTTTCAATTTGGAACATTGTTGCAACATTCTAGAGCCTTTAACAACAAGGGAAATCTTCTACCAATCTTCTTTCTTACCTAAAAAGGAAGCATCTCTAAATCACATTACTTTTAATTTAATTTAAAGAGACGCTTATTTGAAGATTTGTCCTCAAAAAATGTGTAAAAAATAGGGTAATGTCAAACCTAAAAGAATGATTTAAATTACTTGTATACCCCAATTTGTTTTAAAGCCATAAGTTAAAAAAAATAAATATATCTTGTCATTTTACGATGTATGAGAAGTTTGATCTTATATTGGACCATAGGACTCCATTACATTGTGGAACATCAATTAACTTATAAAATTAATGAAATCTATAAGTTATATATGTTATTTTAAAATTAAGGGAACAACACATACCTTTTCCTCTAATTTGTAAATAGCGTTAATATCCCCCTAACACTATGAGCTCTTATTTTATAGAATCTAATGATATAGATAATACATGTCAAAGGACCTTCTTTTGAATAGAACTAGATTGATTATACACATTAGAAATCCAAAAGTTAAGGTCCGAGAAAAGATTATAACAATTACCAAGAAAATAATTACTACTAGATGAATCCACTTTGAATGTTACCTTTCTTCGAGACCACAAAACTACTAAACCCTTAAATGACTAAACAAACTCAATAGAAAATTTTTTCTAAGAGAACCACTAATCAAAAATTTGTTTGGAATTATTTGAATTTAATTTTATTTCCTATAGTATAAAAAATATGCATTAGATAACTCTAAATAACACTAAATTTAGCATTTCTTGTGAGGGGTGTTTAAGCCCCTAATATTCCAAGATAAGATCTTCATGAGACTTGAGGATATTTCTCAACTCTCCTCAAAGAAAGTCATGTATTCCTATCAAGAGAAGATTGGAGGCCAACTACCACCTCTCCCTTAGTTTACAATTTCTTTGATTTTCTCCTCTTAGGTTTACCTATGTTGGATTTCTCAAAATAAATTATAGCTTCTATTTGAGATATAGTTAAATTACCACGGGAGTCAAATTCCAAACATTCTATTAACACCTCTTTAATTTCTTCTTCAATATAATCTTTGTTTAGAATTTCTTTTGCCAAATTATGAAAATGCTCTAGTTATTGAGCTACTTTTGAGATTATTTTTGTTATGGAAATATCAATTTTTTTATCCATGTAGAAAAATTACAAAGTTATAAGGTGAATATTTCCTATATCTCCTTCAACATTCATAGAATTCTCAATTAGAATGTCATCCTTTTCAATAAAAGAAGAATATGAGAGATCATACATTTTACTATTTATTTCTATTCCAAGATTGCTCTTAGGAATGATTAAGGATTGATCTAATTTACTCATTTCTAAATTTTTTTGCCAAAAATATTTAAGGATTAGGATTTAGTCTATTTTGGGATTTATTATGCAACAAATCTTTTATAAAGGTATTATGAGGAATATTTTCTTCCAACAAAGATCTACATTTATTATTGATAGCTTTCTTGTCTACATTTTTTATATTACCTAGCTCCAAATTTTGATTATGGGTCCAATACTTGAGGAGGTTCCCAAAGGTCTTACAATTGAATGAAAAAGGATCACAATTTTCCAAATAAATTGATTGATGCCATACTCTAGAGTCTAAAATAAAAATGAATGATATGGGGATTTCTTTACATAGATAAACCAAAATACTAATCCTAGAAAACAAACCCAATGCATCCCTCTCTAATTCCTTATCATATTCAACAAATTTACCCAAAGAATCACCAATATTTTCTATGACCTCTATATCCCAATACTCTCTAGGTAGATTAAGTAGCCTAATCGATACAAGGGATTTTTTTTCTTGAATAGGGGTCAAAATTTTGTTTCGAAGGGACAAAAAGTTATCTTATTCAATTTAAAGAAACTTTATTAAATTCAAGAACATTGTTCTTTCCCTCTTGATTCCCAAATTTCATAGTAAAAATACTTTTGCTAAAAAACAATCTCCTCAACTATTTCCTAGTTCTTATTTACCCATTCAATCAAAATAGATCTAGCTAGTATGATGTTCTAGAATTTTTCAATCACCACTTTTATTTGAAACCTATCTATTTTCCATTTTGGTAGAATATTTAAAAGAACCATGTTAGGGGCAAGTATAAGATAAGCGAGACAGTCTAATTTCTTTATAATTTTGAATTTCATACCTTGATTATGAGATAAAGAGGCCATAAATCTATCATTTTTATATGAAAAGTTAAAATGATTAAGGTTTTTAAGATAGGGGGATGAGAACTTCAATTCCTCCCATTTTTGTACTCTATATTTCTTTTCTTTTTACCCCATCTAAAATGATTTCCTTGTAGAACAATATTTTCTTTATCCAAATAAAGAAGTTAAAAAATCTTACCTCTTTTTTCCCCATTATAGTTTTCTTAGATCCTTGTTGTTCCTTATGCCTTTCACCCAATCTAACCAATCCTTATATTGATTCGCTCTTCCATTTGAAAAACTCCAATTTCTTACCAAAGATCTATGCTTTTCTCATATATTTCAAAGTTCACGATCTATTTTTGAAATGTCATTATTCCATTGAAATGAACAACCATTTGGAAACTCTCGACCTCCTTCAAGAAAACCTCTATTCCTCCCCCATTCTCTATTGACGACTCCCTGGACAAAATCGCCTCTCCATTGTTCATTTGCTAGAAATTCTAGGTTTGCTTCATTTGCCCAAGATCTACCTCCTCTACGACACATTGTTTTCTTTAATTTCTTTAACTCTTGTAATTTTTTAATTCTTGTTTTCTCTTCCTACTTTGTTCATACCATGTAAATTTTGTATATTTTCCATAAATTCTCTTTCCACTCTACTTATTATGAAAGAAGAAAATTATACAATAAAATAAACATATCTCATCAATGATTCATACACTTTATTTTTTTAAATAATTTACATTTTAAAGAACCTAAATAATTAATGTTAGGTATGGTTATTTTCAGTACAACATTATAAAACATATTCTATAAGCAATAATTTCAAAGTCAATTATTGTACTTCAATTGTGTTTAATAGGTAGTTGCGAACATTTTCAAAGTTAATTATTTTGTACACGAAAAGCCATCTAATCCAAGTCTTTCTAACAAATTAAACAAAACTTGGTTGTGTTAGCCTATAACTTTTCTTCTGCTTATTATGCATTGAAGGAACCTTAGTTTGTCTTGTACCATCCAGATTTTGTCTTCCTACATTATGAGACCTACCAAAACAATTTTAATACAGACAAAGTTGGAAAAATGAACCGCTAGAAAAAGATGACATGTCAAAATACGCTTTGAATAGTGGACGGTGGCCGGGCCTTACAAACCAATGACCACATTTTCCTCTACACCCGGTCAAATCTATGACGACTTACAAACCAAAGTTGGTATTGAAAAATGAAACGCGTCCTCTACGCTGAACGGCACATGGCTTCTTCTGGTTTTGTCTCCACTGAAGACTGATATTGGTCCTCTTCAAACTATAACAACAAATATCTCTCTCATTTAATTCATCATTTTTACTACCATGTCTATATATGGAATTAAAGTGCATACCATTCAACTTATTTATTTATTTATTTTTGAGTTGATCATTTGTGTTGAAAATTGTGTTAAGATGAAATATTATTTTGTTTTTGTACGTTAGTTTTATTTTAATTTTTTCTTAGAAATAGTTATGTAGTTTATTGATTGAATATTACAATTCTTCGGGATGAATTTGTTAAATTTTATTTGTAAAGTTAAAATAAAAAGGAATTAGAATGAACATAAAACAAAATCAAATTATTGGGCTATCTCCTATCTGTTACATTTGATGGTTTCTATTTTGGTGGGGGATAATCCCCATGCTTTCTCTACACAACTTTTATGTTTGTGGCCTCATACAAATGGTTCTATTTCTATAAAGCTCAATCTACTTTTAATGCAATTCATTTTCTGTTCAAGCATGCCATGGATGATCCACATTCTACTTTGCTCTTCCCTCCACTTTTAGAGGTGACCTCTTCTTCTGAAAGTTATTCTGATAGTGAGTTGTCTATATGTTTGGCTATCTCTAGGAGAGATTTTAATATCCACTCTCTAAAGCTATATATCTACTCTTTGAAGCTATGCAAAAACCTTTTTTGATCAATGCATGATACAGTGACTTTGCCACTTTTACCTACAAAAAAATAAAAATCAAATCAAATTATAAAGTATGAATAAAAATACCAATTATCTAATTTGTCACTTGTCACTCACAATGTGTATATATATAAAGATTGACTAAAAAAAAAAATAGATTTATTTATTTTTATGTAGAATTTTTTAATGTTTTGTCAATTGATATTAATGACATACAAATGACCTATTCTAGGGCTTTCTCTTTTGTGATCTCATCCCTCTTATCTAATAATCTAATAATTATTTTTTGAAAATAAAAAATTAGTAAATACATACTTCATTGATTGCAATATGTCTACAATGTCTACATTTGTAGCTTGAAGAATTAGGTATCCTCTTGCTAGTCTTAGATGCTAGAGTATTCTCCTAAAGTAGTGTTGTTTCATAAGGTTTTTGAGGTTTCCAATATACATTTTTTCTAGAAGTATTCCTCGCTTCCTCGCGTGTATAAATGCATTGGTGATCATCAAATAATATCGATATTAAGCTTTACAACTCTTGATTTGGTATTAGAGCCCCTTGTTCACGTGACAGTATTTTGTTTTGAATATGCATGAGAAGGAATGGGATGTGCGGTGGAAGAAGGTGATTAATTTGGCAGTCTCTTTGATGTTCCTGTGCCCTATAAATGAGTAGGAGATAATTTGAAGAAGGTGATGGCGTGAAGAAAAGAAGCATCGCTATAACATGTGATGATGGCTACAAGATTGGCATGCTGTATGCGAATGTTACACTTTGAAACTTTCTAGTGCCACCGTCGTGTACAAGATTAGATCACGGGAAAGGATTGAAGTGTTGGTGTAGCAAAAGGCGTGATGGATAGAGGCTGCAGAAGAGACGTCTGATTTGTTGTGCTAGGCGTGATTAGAGGTAAAGCACATCTACATTGAAATTGCTTGGAGGGCTTGCTGTTATGAAGTCTTGCATGAGTGAAGGGCGTAAGAAAGTGAAGGTCTACTGCTGGGTAATGTGGTTTGTATTTACAGATTTTATTAATGGTAATCTGTGAGTTGATAGTATTTTGTGATTAAAGTCAGTTAAAAAAGGTGTAAGAAGGTATAGATTGTCAACTAGTTTTTGGGAAGAATACGCAAAATTACATATAGACGACAAAGTTATGTCCAAGGTATAGATTGTCAACTAGTTTCTGGGAAGAATACATGAGGACAGTGTAAAATTACGAATAGACAACAAATTTATGTCCAAGGTACAAGAAACTCTAGTTGTGGAATGCCATCTTGGTTTCCTTGAAATATCTTAGTACATTTTCTTAGGTAATTGTAATGAGAATTTATGTCAAAGAAAGGTTTGAGATGCCACCATCAAGAGGTAAATAGTTTTTTTAATGTTGTGGAGTGAAGACAATGCATTATGGAGATTGTATAACGCAAGTAGTCTAGATTTAATTTTCATAATTGGAGAATGAAAGCTCAAATGCAACTAATGAATAAAAAATTATGCAGAATAGTAATTGGAAACAAAATCCACCAACAAATGCAAATAAGTTATTAGATTGGAATAGTTGAGATGATAAAGCCATGGCTATTATCGATCTTTCAATTTGAATTACATCATAAAGATTTAGACAATCATCAACAAAATTTTTGGATGATCTAAATAAATTGTTTGGAGAGGAAAAAACTTGTAATTTTTTCCCTAAAAATTCAATTATTCAAGTTCAAAATGGATGACAGAATCACAATGTCAAATCACATAAGTAATTTGAAGTCTCTCATTAAGCAACTAGTAGAAGTCAAGCCTCCAATAGATAATGACAATGCTAGAGCTATATTGTTAAATATTTTTCCTTCAAAATAGAATAATGTTATTTTTACACTCAATCAAATAACTTCTCAAATTTTAGCAGATATGATTTCAACTCTTTTAGTAGAAGAAAACAGATCAAATGCAAAAGATACTAAATGTGATTTTCAATAAGAGAAAGCATTATACTTACGAAGTAATAATAATAGGTTAGGTACAAACAAAGAGGAAATTGCATATTTCTACCATAAGAAAAAGGGTCACACAGTTTGGTCTTGTGGAATTTGATCCAGTAACCTTCTTAAAAGAAAAAGGAAAGATCAATCAAATGAGGGTAAGTTTCCATCGAAGATGAGGATGAGAATCCCCTAGATGCTAATTTTGTTGACATTACTAAGAATGTATTAGTACTTTGAGAAACCACATTGGAGGCTTGTGGCATCGGAGGATGGAGTAATTTCCATCATTTTAAGTTAGCTTCTCACTTTGAGATGGTACTTTGGATGAGAAGCAATTTTTCTTTATTTACTAATTTTTGTATGAAAATTTATATTGTATAATAATAGAGAAAAATAATAAGAAAAAATTTAATATAGTATTTATGTGGAAAACCTAGTAAATTATACTGGGAAAAAAATCATGAGAAAAGATCTTTTGCATTTTATTTTTCAAGAAATTTGTAATTACAATAATCTTCAAAAGTTACAAAAAACATGACATTAGAAGAGTATAAGAAATTGGAGTTGTAGAGTCCTTGACAATTCTTTTTTTAAAAAACTATAAAGTGCGACACCTAAAACTACTTTTCAAAAATTTGTCAAAATTACTAAAAATAGGGAGTCCTAAACTTAAAAAAAACTCCAACTTCATCAAAAATTCCTCTGACATCTAGGGGCCCTCTGGGACCCCTTTTCATTTCAAACTTCAATAGAATATTTCAATCTTTGATTGAATAGTAGGCCTTCAACTACATTGGGTGCATACTTGAACCACTAGTTAGATATCAATCTCAACTATTCATTACTACTAAAATTCATCACTGCTAGAATAATAATAGAATTGACTTCATATTCCAACAATATCCCAGATGGTGTCAAGCTTCTCTCTTGCAAATAAACCTTGATACTAAAGAAAAATGCTAATGCTACCAATCATCATGTAATATGCAAGCTTAAAGAAGTTATGAACCAGATGAACTTCTCTCTACCAATGGGATTCATCAAAATATCCATTGGGTGTATATCTATGTGTATCTTGGCCAAAGGTATATATCCTCCTTCCACCACTACATGTACAAAGTGATATTGAATATCAATATGACTTGTTTTGAAATGATATTATGATTTATATGCTAAGTGTAAAGGACTTTGGATGTCACAATGCAACACCATGTTTTCTTGCTTTACCCACAATTCACCTAGTAGTCTATGAATCCATATTGCCTCCTTACTAGCATGTATTGCTACCATATATTCAACTTCTGTAGTAGATAATGCCACCATTGTTTGCAAATTCTATATTCATCTAAAAACACCTCAAACTAAGGATAAAATGTAACCTATAGTGGAAATTCTCTCATCTCTGTCTCCACCAAAATTTGCATCCACATACCCATTAACTTGAAGACTAATCCCACTATAATAGATAATAGCATTAGAAGTGGGCCCCTCAAATACTTTAGATTCCACTTCATAGTCATCCAATTCTCTGTACCTAGATTTTCCATGTAATGACTGGCTACTCCCATTACTTGTGTAATATTTAGTTTTGTGCACACTTTGGAAAAACATAAGACTACCAACTACTAATGAGTACGATACACAAGACATTTGTTTCTACTATTCTTCTTTGTTAGGGCACTATTTCAAATATGATTTAATATGAATAGGAAATTGAGTACTAACTACTTGTGCTTTTTTTATATTTAAGCATTGCAAAACCTTCTTCACATAATTTTCTATGACAACCATCTTTTTCTATTAATTTTCTCTCTATGTTTACTCATACCAAGAATCTAATTTTCTCTACCTATGTCCTTCATCTCAAACTCCCTAGCAAGTCGAGCTTTCAAAAGGATGATTTTATAAATGATACAAACTATTGTCATCATATCATCAATATAAAAAGAAATATAATAAAATATTCATCATCATACCTTTGAAATTAGGCACAATTATTAGTCTCACATCTACTAAGACCCAAACTCATCAAGAAGGAATTAAACTACTTGTACGACCACCTTGGTTCCTATTTCAAACCATACAACAATTTTATCAACCCGCAAACAATATTCTCCTTGTCTCTTTCCTTAAAAACTTCTAGATGTTGCATTTAAATCTCATCTAAGAGACCACCATGAAAGAAGGTTGTTTCTACATCTAAGTTTTCTAACTCTCAATCAAGACTAGCACCAAGAGCTAAAACAAATGTAATAGTACTTAACCATACAATAGGTGAAAATATTTCATCAAATTCAATACCAAACTTTTGTGCATACCCCTTGGCCACCAACTAATCCTTATATAGGTCTCCAAATTATCATTTATGTCCCTTTTAATTTTTAAGACCCTTTTATTCCCAATACCTTTTAACCCCTTAGGAAATGGAACAAGATTCCATGTCTTTTTCTTATGAAGATCTTCCATCTCCTCTTCCATGGAAACTCTCCACTTGCTTACACATTTAGTTTCACAAGCCTCTTTATATGAACTAGGTTCACTAGTATCAATTAGTAATACATAAGTAGAATTACAAGTAAGAGAATAAACTTTCAAGTTCTTTAAAATTTCAAGTTCTTCAAATACTCTAGTGGATCTCCTTATAAGGGGTTATGTATCACCTTTTGGATCATTTGGTTGTTGTTCATCTTGTTTATTTTCATCTAGTACCTATAGATTATCATCATAAATTTCCACCTCATCTAGAATAACTTGTGTACATTGTTACTCTTTACCTCTTTGCATTGATTTTTCATTAAAATAAACATCTCAACTAACTATAACCTTGTGGGTAGCAATATCCCACAATCTATACCTCTTTGTACCTTCTACATAGCCAAGAAAAATACATTTTGTGGACTTCACATCCAACTTATTTCTATTCTCTTTAGGAATATGAGCATAATCATCAAAACTAAATACACAAAGATAGGAATAATTGACAATTTTGTCTATTCATACTTCTTCAAGGATTTTATTATCAAGAGTTGTAGTGGGTGATCTATTGATCAAGAAATAGGTTGTAGAAATAGTGTCAACACAATTTTTTTTCTCTAAACTAGTAGTTATCAACATACATTTGGATCACTCCATAATTATATAGTTCATACATTCAAAAACACCATTTTGTTGCAGTGTTCTAGAAAATGTAAATTTCATTGCATTGTCATACTCACTACAAAATTGGTTAAAATCTCTTCAACAATATCCCCCTCCATTATTTGTTCTTAAACATTTTATAGTATTACCCTTCTCATTTTGTAACAAAGCTTTAAAATTCTTAAAATAAGAAAACAATTTAGACTTCTTGAGAAGATAAATGCACACCTTACGAGAATAATCATCAATAAATGAAAAAAATGATGAGCCCAAAATACATGAACTACATGAGCTTCATAAGTATCTAAATGAATTAATTCTAAAACATCTTTACTTCTAGTAGTACACTTTTAGAAAAACTCAATCTATTTTGTTTTCCAAACAAACAATGTTCAAAAATATCTAAATATGCATATTTGTCACTTAAGAGAATATTTATTTTCCCATATCTCTACCCCCTTTATCATTATTACAAAGATATTGATATTCTCAATCCATAGATCCATCATTTTATACTCTCAAGATTATATAAATAGGTGTATAAATTATTGGGTCACTTTAATAATCATGGATTTGAACCCTAAATTTTTAAATTGAAAATTTTGAAAATTAGTCCATGTTTCTCTCACACAGTATGTTATGCGAATTTGTGTGCTCTGTAGTTTCATTAAAGGAAACTCTTTTATTTTATTTTATAATATGGTACAATGTGAAATATTATCTAGTTCTACTATATTAATTGAGAATCCATTTTATATTTTATTACTTGTATCATCATGATAGATTTGTTAGATCTTTGAGTATTGTCCTTAATAATTTTTATTATAGCTATAAAGGTATTCTAATAGGGTTATAATCTAGTGGAATTTGGATTTTTCAATAGTGTTCCTAAACACCACATGTACTTATTTAAATATAGACACCAAAAATCAAGGAAAGGAAAGTCCAACAGTCCATATTTTTCTAGTTAAAACATGCATGCATAAAACAATGTTCACATGTAAGATCAATTCCATGTGTGAGGAGGTTTTATTTGTTTTTGTAGGGCTGAAATAGGGCTAAGAATGATCAGTTTGTAACATCAAAGGTATTCATCCATGCCAACCTGAAAAATATAGAACACTAGTCAATTGATTCCTAATATCTAACACACTATTTTTCAATCATTTATTATCAAACAAAATATCACAATCAATTTATTGAAGTCTCATAATTGATTAAAATATTTTCATTACCAATCACACTTAATTTTTTTCTTCATGAAAAGGGATAAAGCCACTATTATTTACTATTTAGAAGCAAAAAATATTAGATCATCTTGATGGGTTAGATGAGCTAGATTAGATATTACAAAGAAAATATGGACAAATATGAAAAGATAGATAATTGATACTAATATCTAGATATAGTCACAGAGGTTGGCAAGAAAATCAAACCTCATAACTTCCATTAGAACGAGTAGTATTCATCAAGGGATACATCTTAGAAAGAGGAAAATGAAGACCAATCTCCAAATGTTTAAGAAGAATATGTAAAGAGTTTAACATGTTAAAAAAATAGATGAAAAAATTAGAACCTAAATATTATTCAAATAGTGAAGGCAAAGGAGAGTATCCTAAGTAGAATCACATATTAGACTTGAATGCAAAATGGGTAAGACCAAATTGCAAGAATAATTAGAGGTGAGATCACAAATTTTGAAGATGCCATCAAATGATCTAGAACTAGAATTCCAATTATAATTACCCAAAGCATCATCCAACAAGGAAAGAGAGAATATAAAAGGTTGAACTATAGATTTATCCAAAATCTTGACCATGTTACTATTTAGCAAAATCTCCATGATGTTAGAAAGGAATGAAAAAAAAATGATTAAAAATAGAGTGCCTTGATTGTTCCTTAACTAATTCTTGCCAATGGCCATTTTGATTGCTTCTTCAACTTGTACACAAGAGAGAATGAAGAGCTAGGATAATTTCTCTTTCTTGAAGTAATGATAATCACTTAGTTCACATAAACATTTTGGATGTGAAATCCACTAAGATCCCCCATCTCACAAAATTTTCAGTATGTATTAAATTTATGAAAATTTAAGAGAAACAACCCATATAAATCAACACTTTTCCCCAGTTTTTACAAAAAATAGGAGGAAAACCATTATATACAACCAAGATCTTTTTCCCCAGCCATTTAAAAATTATAAAATTAGTTTTCCCTTGAGAAAAAGGATTTTGCAACTAATTATTCTAGTTAGCTAAAAGCAAATTTGAGATATTATTTTGGACTTGATTTTAAAGAAAAATGTTAGTTGGGGATGCCTTTATGTTAAAAATGTATTGAAAATAATTATAGCCTCCTTTCAATATCTAAAGTATTTAATTAAATATTTTTTTATTAAATTTTTTATTGAAAGTCCTAATTTTGGCATTGTGAGAAATAAATTATGATTCTATGCCCATCTTTCATTCATATTTCTCTAGATTTTTTTTCTAGAATAATCATTCCTTATGATCGTATTTCATGAAGTTGACTCAATAGGTTCTTCTCCAATAAAAATGAATTATAATCCATGTCATTTGTGAAGACTTTTATTAGAGATTCTAACTCACCCTTGATTCATAATTTTTGCTTAAAATATTCTTGAATGAAGCTTTATTCCAAACCAGAATATGAGATTTAAAATTTTTCAATTTGGAACATTGTTGCAACATTCTAGAGCCTTTAACAACAAGGGAAATCTTCTACCAATCTTCTTTCTTACCTAAAAAGGAAGCATCTCTAAATCACGTTACTTTTAATTTAAAGGGATGCTTATTTGAATATTTGTCCTCAAAAAATGTTTAAAAAATAGGGTAATGATCAAACCTAAAAGAATGATTTAAATTACTTGTATACCTCAATTTCTTTTAAAGCCATAAGTTAGAAAAAATAAACATATCTAGTCATTTTGTGATGTATGAGAAGTTTGATCTTATATTAGACCATGTAAGGACTCCATTACATTTTAGAACATCAATTAAATTATAAAATTAATGAAATCTATAAGTTATATATGTTATTTTAAAATTAAGGGAACAACACATACCTTTTCCTCTAATTTTTAAATAGTGTTAATATCCCCCCTAACACTATGAGCTCTTATTTTATAGAATCTAATGATACAAATAAGAAATGCCGAAGAACCTTCTTTTGAATAGAACTAGATTGATCATACACATTAGAAATCCAAAAGTTAAGGTCCGAGAAAAGATTATAACAATTACCAAGAAAATAATTACTACCAGACATGAATCCACTTCAAATGTTACCTTTCTTGGAGACCAGAGAACTACCAAACCCTTAAATGACCAAACAAACTCAATAGAAAAGTTTTTCTAAGAGAACCACTAATCAAAAAGTTGTTTGGCATTATTTGAATTTAATTTTATTTCCTATAGTAGAAAAAATATGCATTAGATAACTCTAAATAACACTAAATTTAGCATTTCTTGTGAGGGGTGTTTAAGCCCCTAATATTCAAAGATAAGATCTTCAGGAGACTTGAGGATATTTCTCAACTCTCCTTAAAGAAAGTCATGTATTCCTATCAAGAGAAGATTGGAGGCCAACTACCACCTCTCCCTTAGTTTACATTTTCTTTGATTTTCTCCTCTTAGGTTTACCTATGTTGGATTTCTCAAAATAAATTATAGCTTCTATTTGAGATATAGTTAAATTACCAAGGGATTCAAATTCCAAACATTCTATTAACACCTCTTTAATTGCTTCTTCAATATAATCTTTGTTTAGAATTTCTTTTGCCAGATTATTAAAATGCTCTAGTTATTGAGCTACTTTTGAGATTATTTTTGTTATGGAAATATCATTTTTTTTATCCATGTAGAAAAATTACAAGGCTATAAGGTGAATATTTCCTTTATCTCCTTCAACATTCATAGAATTCTCCATTAGAATGTCATCCTTTTCAATAAAAGAAGAATATGAGAGATCATACATTTTTCTATTTATTCCTATTCCAAGATTGCTCTTAGGAATGATTAAGGATTGATCTAATTTACTCATTTCTAATTTTTTTGGCCAAAAATATTCAATGATTAGGATTTAGTCTATTTTGGGATTTATATGCAACAAATCTTTTATAAAGGTATTATAAGGAATATTTTCTTCCAACAAAGATCTATATTTGTTATTGATAGCTTTCTTGTCTACATTTTTTATATTGCCTAGCTCCAAATTTTGATTATGGGTCCAATACTTGAGGAGATTCCCAAAGTTCTTACAATTGAATGAAAAAGGATCACGATTTTCCAAATAAATTGATTGATGCCATACTCTAGAGTCTAAAATAAGAATAAATGATATGGGGATTTATTTACATAGATAAACCAAAATACTAATCCTAGCAAACAAACCCAATACATCCCTCTCTAATTCCTTATCATATTCAACAAATTTACCCAAAGAATCACCAATATTTTCTATGACCTCTATATCCCAATACTCTCTAGGCAGATTAAGAAACCTAATCGATACAAGGGATTTTTTTTCTTGAATAGCGGTCAAAATTTTGTTTCGAAGGGACAAAAAGTTATCTTATTCAATTTAAAGAAACTTTATTGAATTAAAGAACATTGTTCTTTCCCTCTTGATTCCCAAATTTCATAGTAAAAATACTTTTGCTAAAAAACAATCTCCTCAACTACTTCCTAGTTCTTATTTACCCATTCAATCAAAATAGATCTAGCTAGTATGATGTTCTAGAATTTTTCAATCACCACTTTTATTTGAAACTCATTTGTTTTCCATTTTGGTAGAATATTTAAAAGAACCATGTTAGGGGCTAGTATAAGATAAGCGAGACAGTCTAATTTCTTTATAATTTTGAATTTCATACCTTGATTATGAGATAAAGAGGCCATAAATCTATCATTTTTATATGAAAAGTTAAAATGATTAAGGTTTTTAAGATACGGGGATGAGAACTTCAATTCCTCCCATTTTTGTACTCTATATTTCTTTTCTTTTTACCCCATCTAAAATGATTTCCTTGTAGAACAATATTTTCTTTATCCAAATGAAGAAGTTAAAAAAACTTACCTCTTTTTTCCCCATTATAGTTTGCTTGGATCCTTGTTGTTCCTTATGCCTTTCACCCAATCTAACCAATCCTTATATTTATTCCCTCTTCCATTTGAAAAACTCCCATTTCTTACCAAAGATCTATGCTTTTCTCATATATTTCAAAGTTCACGATCTATTTTTGAAATGTCATTATTCCATTGAAATGAACAACCATTTGGAAACTCTCGACCTCCTTCAAAAAAACCTCTATTCCTCCCCCATTCTCTATTGATGACTCCCTAGACAAAATCGCCTCTCCATTGTTCATTTGCTAGAAATTCTAGGTTTGCTTCATTTGCCCAAGATCTACCTCCTCTACGACACATTGTTTTCTTTGATTTCTTTAACTCTTGTAATTTTTTAATTTTTGTTTTCTCTTCCTACTTTATTCATACCATGTAAATTTTGTATATTTTCCATAAATTCTCTTTCCACTCTACTTATTATAAAAGAAGAAAATTATACAATAAAATAAACATGTCTCATCAATGATTCATACACTTTATTTTTTAAATTAATTTACATTTTAAAGAACCTAAATAATTAATGTTAGGTATGGTTATTTTCAGTACAACATTATAAAACATATTCTATAAGCAATAATTTCAAAGTCAATTATTGTACTTCAATTGTGTTTAATAGGTAGTTGCGAACATTTTCAAAGTTAATTATTTTGTACGCGAAAAGCCATCTAATCCAAGTCTTTCTAACAAATTAAACAAAACTTGGCTGTGTTATAACTTTTCTTCTGCTTATTATGCATTGAAGGAACCTTAGTTTGTCTTGTACCATCCAGATTTTGTCTTCCTACATTATGAGACCTACCAAAACAGTTTTAATACAGACAAAGTTGGAAAAATGAACCGCTAGAAAAAGATTACATGTCAAAATACGCTTTGAATATTGGACGGCGGCCGGGCCTTGCAAACCAATGACCACATTTTCCTCTACACCCGGTCAAATCAATGACGACTTACAAACCAAAGTTGGTATTGAAAAATGGAACCCGTCCTCTACGCTGAACGGCACATGGCTTCTTCTGGTTTTGTCTCCACTGGAGATGAGACTGATATTGGTCCTCTTCAAACTATAACAACAAATATCTCTCTCATATAATTCATCATTTTTACTACCATGTCTATATATGGAGTTAAAGGACATACCATTCAACCAATTTTTTAATTTTTTTTGAGTTGATCATTTGTGTTGAAAATTGTGTTAAGATGAAATATTATTTTGTTTTTGTATGTTAGTTTTATTTTAATTTTTTCTTATAAATAGTTATGTAGTTTATTTATTGAATATTACTATTCTTTGAGATGAATTTGTTAAATTTTGTTTGTAAAGTTAAAATAAAAAGGAATTGTAATGAACATAAAATTAAATCGAATTATTGGGCTATCTCCTTTTTATTATATTTGATGGTTTATGCTTTGGTGGGGGATAATCCCCATGCTCTCTTTGCACAACTTTTAGGTCTACGACTTCATATTGGTGGTTCCATTTTTGTAAAGCTCAGTCTATTTTTAATGTAATTAATTTTATGTTCAAGCATGCCATGGATGATCCCCATTCTACTATGTTATTCACTCCACTTTTAGAGGTGGCCTCTTCTTCTAAAAGTTATTTTGGTTAGTGAATTGTCTATATGTTTGGTTATCTTTGAGGGAGATTTTAATATCCACTCTCTGAAGCTATATATCTGCTCTTTGAAGCTATGTAAAAAACTATTTTGGTCAATACATGATATAGTGGTTTTGCCACTTTTACCTCAAAAAATAAAAATCAAATTAAACTATAACGTGAATAAAAATATCACTTATCTAACTTGTCACTTGTCACTCACAATGTGTATATATATAAAGATTGACTAAAAAAAAAAACAAAAAGATTTATTTATTTTTATGTAGAATTTTTGAATGTTTTGTCAATTGATATTAATGACATACAAATGATCTATTCTAGGGATTTCTCTTTTGTGATCTCATCCCTCTTATCTAATAATTATTTTTTGAGAATAAAAAACTAGTAAATACATACTTCATTGATTACAATATGTCTACAATGTCTACACTTGTAGCTTGAAGAATTAGGTATCCTCTTGCTCTTCTTAGATGCTAGAGTAGTCTCCTAAAGTAGTGTTGTTTCATAAGGTTTTTGAGGTTGCCAATATACATTTTTTCTAGAAGTACTTTTGAAAGCATTTTGTAAAGGATTTCTTGGTTTAAAAAATAAAACATGGCCCCTTTATCATTGTAGTGCAATCTACCTTAAAAATTGTTAAGGAGAAGTTCCAAACCAAGAAAATTTTACTAAGCTCTATGTTCAAACTTTCCAAATTTGAGGAGTTTTATTTTATTTTGATATTAGGGATTTTTGATGAATAAAACTAAGACAAAAAAAAATGTTAGAATTTAAATTGGCATTCTGGACCTTATATAGTATTTAAATTTTTTATTTGGTAATAACTCTAATAGATTTTAAGTAATATGTTATACATTATTTTATTTGATATGGATATAGCATATTCATTTGTAGGTATCAAAGAGGAGATTGATATGATTAAATGTATGCTAAATTTTATGATTTGAGTTCCTTTATACAAATTTTTCTTTTAAGTTATCTTGATATATATATCACCTTGTGCAGGGAATATGATATTTTCTCTTTCCATTTGTACCTTTTATTGATTCATTACATAATAAATTCATAGTATTTAATACCTATATTTGAATGTCTATCATTTTCTTAAAATGTAATTCTTAAATTGGAGCTAAAAGATGAGCATAGTTTCTTATTTTTCAATGGATAAGAGAATTATACATTTGTGTTTCACTTTCTAGACTTTGGAGGTTTTGGAGATTCATGCTTTTTAGGTTTTCAATACCTCTATGTTTCCAATCATCATGACTATGTCACTATCTTATACTGAAGCTTTTTCCTACTTGTTGTAGAGGGTAGCTAGGTAAAGCATTGTGTTGTAGTTTAAAGAATATCTAAGATTTCAAGTCATAAATCCTTCTGCAGTAAAAGTTACAAGTGATAGAGTTCTAGTATGTGCTCCCACAATGCAAAGTGGTGATGAATGCTTGTTGGAATTCTTTGTATTCCTATGGATTTGATGCTTCGGCCATGCAGTTTTGAGGAAATGTTCAACGATGTTCATTTCATGCTATATTGAAGATTCAAGTGTTTTGATGCTTCACAAGATCAATTATTCAATGATAGAGTGCTACAATTAGTTTCAGATGCCTATCCTTCATCATAACATATGTTCAATTTCTTGTGCCAACATAAGATTGTATAAACTAGTTGTATGAGTTTTTGTGGACACTCTACATGTCTCATAGTGTCTGTGGTTTGAACTACATGAAAATCTATCTTGTTTCCTGTACCAAACAAATATTTTAAGTTAGTTTATGAAGATATGCTTTTGTTGTGGCTAACTTAGCTATGTTAATGATATGTGCCACTAATTTTAGATTGAGCCGAGCTCAACGAGTGTTTATAGATGTTGTATGAGTCATTTTGACTCATCTAAAATAGATGTGAATAATTATACATCATTTTTTGTACCACCAATAAAGATGAAGGCCAACATGTTCCAAGTTTCATTATTTATTATTTATAACCTATTGAACTTATATTTGGAAAGCATGCAGATGATATATATATATATATATATAAGATCAAAGTTTTGAAGATGATAATGGAAGTGTTCAAAGATGTATGAGTGCATCAAAAGAGTGTGACAAGATCCACTACATACTAATAAGAAAAAGTGATGACTATTAGTGGTTGAAGCCATTATATCAGTCATATTTTAGTTGTTCTTTCTTTCAATTAGGGAGTAGTAGCTTCCTTGGGTTTTAGGACCTAAGAGAAATTATAGGAGTAGTTGATTCCTTGGGATGTGGTCCAAAATCAAATTATAAACTATTAGTTACTTATGAGGTTGGATTAGGATAGTAGCTCCTACCAACATTTCACATCATGGTTTTTCCCCTATGGGGTTTTCCACATAAATCTAGTGTCATCTATGTTCTTGTGTAGATGATTATCTTCTTTCATGTTTTTTTTAAGTAGGTGAATGCTTAATTGGTTTAAATCAACATCAACAGTAGTTAATTGGGATTGATTTTTAAAGCATAATTCACCCCCCCTCTTAATATTTTGGTGTGTTCATCAAGTTGTGGATGGTTAAAACATGTTTTTCTAGTGGAATACAATAATTAAGAATAAAGAGGGATTTCAAAATTATTATTGACCTTTTAGGAATGGGGAGTCTCCTCCATAGAATATTAGTGATTAAATATGGGAGTTTAGGTCACTATTAAAATAATTCAAATAGTTTAAGGTTAAGTATGCTTACTAGGAGGGAAACATTGTTACCAATTACCTTGCTAATGAGGGACTTGACATGAAAAAATGGACTTGTTGGACATCTATCACTTAGCTGCCAAGATTAGTTACTAATATTTTAAAAAAGGGGTGATCACACAATAATGAGTCTCACATTTTGACAAAATTAGGACATTGAAATCAACATTTTTAACTAAATCTCACGTTTTAACACTAGGTAAAACATTAAGAATTTAAAGATGATGTGAACTAGTGATTTGTGATGATTTTTGTGTAGATTCTAAATATAATTTAGACATAAATTATGATTTTTTAATGTAACATTTCATAACTTTTTTCTATAGTCAACAATATTTTTAAAAAGTGATGTTTATGTCATAACACATAATTATTTTTATAGAAAGAATAAAATTATAATTTTTAAAATATATATTTTTAACATCAATATCTAGTGCTTGGATACTTTTCAATATTTTTTTGTTGCATATAATTTTTTAATTAGTTTTCAAAGCTAGAGTAATTATAATTTGAACATAAGTGTATGTCATGGTTCATAACTTGTTTCACATGTATCAATTTATTTATTTTAATGAAAAAAGGACATCAATACCTAATGCACTAATTTTTAAAGATTTTTTTTAGCATTTTACTATTTTCCACATGATTAGAATGGTGAACTTGATGTTCGATGAAAAACCTATGTTCAGTAAAATATAGAAAATAAATATATAATAAAATTATACTTGTTGGAAAGCTCATTTTGAGGACTACAATCTTGCAAATTATCCTGCCAAGTTCATTCCATTTGAAGGTCCAAACCAATATTTTTGAGGAAATTTTGTAGACAATAAAAGTGGCTAGCCAAGGACCTTTATTTGAAGGTATATCATTCCCACAAAAAAATGGGAAAAGAACCTTTGAACAAAGGTAATTTATAAAAAAAAATGAGCTTCATTTAAAGGTCCCTTTTATTCCTTTTCTAGAAATTTCCATAAAAGGAATATAAAGCGACCCTCAAATGAAGGTTTGTTTTATCCATTTTCAAAAATTATCTTCATTTGAATATTTTTTACATTTTCAACCTTGAAATGAAGGTCCACCTTCAAATGTAGGTAATTTTTAAAATAAATTTGAATGAAAGAACCTTCGTTAGAAGAAAAACCTTCGAACAATGGTCCACATTCAAATGAAGGTAATTTTTGACATACTTTCAAATGAAAGGACCTTCATTTGAAGAAAAACCTTTGAACAAAGGTGTTTTCAAGTTCTTACTTGCATCTAAGATAAAAAATTTGATATTAGACCAAGTTTGGGCTCCATTATTGTGGGATGACCAAAATATGAATTGGACTTTCAAAACTCCATGGGGTTGCAAGCTAAGTGGGTTTAACCTTGGGGAGAGCTCCATCAATAAGCATGCTTGAGCTAGAGTAGTATTGGGATGGGTGACCTCCTAAGAAGGCCCAGTGCTTCACCTCCATGAGGATCACATAGATGCAATGAGTGCTAAGTGAACCATTTATTATCATGAGAGATGGGTTCTTGTGAACCACTACTCATGGCACATGGGTCAACGAGTTTGACTTGTAAAACTACATGGTTGAATCCTTATAGCAATATCACAATTTCAAAACTAGTTATCCTTTCCATATGAATAAGATGAGGTGTTGCACACTTAATAGGAAATATTAAACAAGGAAAATTAGTACTATAATTATCTTAAAGAAAGCCTAAATTGTAGTCTATATTGGAGCACTAAATTTTATTTTTTTTAGATTAATAACGACTTTAAGAGAAATATTAATAATATATAATTGAGTTGACTTCATCACAAGTGCGAGTCATACTTTGATTCCAAAACCATATGAGATGTTATTTTGTATTCTATTTATAGTTAGAGATGTCTATCGCAATTTACTTCTCATCTCTACTATCACCTTTTATAATCTCTATATTAAATCATTTCTCTACATTGTTTCTCTCTACATTCGATTTCTCATTCATATTATTCTTAGTCATTTTAGTGAGATTACTATGGGAGGATAAAGTGTTAACAACACTCTTTTCCCTTTTGTTAAGTTATAGAGAAACTAAACTAATTAGAACATTTTTACCAAAGGGAATTTCTCCTTAATTTTTGGAAATGGAGGGGCATGATGAAGATCTCATTGAGTAGTTAGTAAAATTTTGAAGCAAAAAATAGGTGGTTGTGAGATGCATAAGGTTTACTTTTATGGAATCCTTGATAAACTAAGCCATGGAGATGAGTTGCTAGGGTTAGGAAGTTCTAAGGCTAGGTAAAAACAAGGAATGTGAGTTTATTGAATCTTTTCTCAAGGAGGGTGAGGTTGTGATCAAGGATCAAAATGGTTAAAAAAGAGCTAATTTTTCATCTCCTTGGAATGAAATAAGTTAATACCTTATCAAATAATTTTCTTTAGAGAATAGGTTCTCTACTATGCATGACTCTTAACACCCCCCTTCTAGATCACTTAAAGAACCAAATATTTATTACTTTTCAAATATTTCCATGTTCCTCCTTAGAAAATAGTACTAATAATGGTGCCTCTCCCTCTAAATCAAGGTTTGATTAACTACCTATATTAATATAATTTTTTCTTAACTCCTATTTTACTCACTTTTAAAGTCATCAATGATGCTCAATCCACTAATACTAGAATTACTAATGTGAATCATAAAAAAGAAGAACAAGGGTAAGAAAAGGGGAAAAGATAATATTTCATAGACCCCTAAGCATATCAATGAGGAAATGTTTAATCTACATTCTACCTAGTATCACAATGCTAATAATGTTGCTCCCTCCACCCTAGTTAGATGTCTAAAGATAACATAGCATAAAAAATAAAGTTTGTTATTCTACTTGTAAGCATATTCTTCTATCTTTAGAAGGGAATCTATAATTAATCATACAATGGGGCTCCCTTGTACTGCTATTGATATTGAAGAAAAAAAAATTCAGATCAATTTTTTTGCTACTAATCTTGCGATTGAAACCACCTTTACCCCTAAAATGAATGAATTTGAAAGGCCAAAAATGGACAACCTTTTGAAGGATGTAGGGAACGGGGGGAAGGTTAGTTAGACTCATCAAAATATGAATTTTGATGAAATAAGAAATAGAAGGATTTCTACAAGATTAACAAATGACATAAGTGAGCTAGGAAAGGGTAATAAATTTGAAGGAGTTTAAGAAAACATCAAAAGTGGCACAAATAATTGTTATTGATTTTGATTCTAGTCCCAAGGCCCATATTAAGTGGAAATTGATAAATATTATCCCTTGATGATTCTAAAGTAGAGGAGATAGAAGAATAAGAAAATCACCATGATAATGATAATGAATAATATGATAATTTTTTATTTGACTCCCCTATAAATATGTAGGAGGAAAATGAGGAGGTAAATTTGGATTTGTTTCAAAATATGATGATTAAAATGGAAAAAGTAATGAGTAAAATGGTTAATGCTACTTAGAATATGATGATGCATTTTGCATATAATATTGTGATCTTGTAGGCTAAACTTTAAAGGAGGACGTGCATGATAGAGAGCAAGATAGTTAAAATTTATAAAATAAAAAAAAACATATGCAGATTGATATGCTATTGGATAGTGGAGAAACAACCCCCTAGGAGGCAAAATTGAACACTTTGTGCAAAACCTCAAAGAACTTGATTGCTCATCATACGATTTAACTTTAATTATTTTCACTATTATTTTTTCATTATCTCTATAGTATTTTATAATATTATAATTTAAAATTATTATGATTAAAACTATTATATTTGTTCACTAATTTTTTCTCCTCTTGTTAGCCCTATTTGATTATTTTATTGTTATAAGAAAACATAACACTTATTTTCCCTCTTTATAATATCAAAAGCATTAAATAAACATAATTCTGTAACCAAAAGTATTAATAATTAAGAAACAATTGTTTTAATTATTTTTAATAAGGAGATGCCTAACATTTTCAAAGTCAAAACTTGTGCTCCTACTCTTTTCGTTTTCCTCACTTCACCCAGTCCAATTAGTCATTCATGTGAATGTGATATATTGGAAGAACAGTAATTTGGATTTTGCCATCCAGCTTTTGTCTTCCTACTTATAATAAGACCTACCAAAATACTTTCAATACATACAAAGAAAGAGCTGGAAAAATGAACCGCTGGAAAGAAGCGCATTGTCAAAGAAAGAGATGACACGCTGATACAAAACACATGAATATTGAACGGTAACCAGGATTCAACCACAAATTTGCCCGAGTATACACGTTAAAATTGACGAGGACTTAAAATCCAAAAGAAGTTTTTGTTTGAAAATGAAACCCGTCACCTACCACATGACTTGTTACGGTTATTGTTTCGACTTGACTTGACTGATGTTGGTCCTATTCAAACTATAACAAGGAATACCTCTCTCCTATAATCCTGCCACACTAATTCATCTTAGTTTAGGTTATATGTAAAACCGTGTCCTTTAGTTTGGATTGATTTATGATTTAGTTCATCTGTTTATTTCTTTCCTTTTCTTTTTTTAAAATGTGCTTGTTGTTTCATTAATTCATGTATCAAAAGTTTTGAGTTGAGAGTTTACGAACATATATTTATGGACATCATCTTCAATTATTTGAAATCAAATATTAACATCAAGTAACATTTAAAAGACATTTAATTGCAATTTTATCAATTTTAGTTACATCAGTTGCATCAATATATGCATCTCTATTGAGTGTGTCTTTAAGCTTTGCACATTCACAAAGGATCTTAACTATTGCCAAGAAATTTGATGATCTTATCTTTTCTTTTACCAAGCCTTATTGTGCTTTAGAACAAATATACAAAAGAGGAAAACCTGTTGGAGGAGGTAACATTAATCATAGACATGGATGCACCACTCAAACTAGGTGGCATGCCTTGACTTAGTATAGGACCAAGCCACATGCACACCTCTATCCCAATATTAAAAGGTTTACCATATGTTTGTAATATTCCCTTGATCTCTATCTTGCATCCAACTACCATCTTCTAGTCTTTTGTTAAAGCTTACTAGTCAATCAACAACATAACATCATATTGAAATCTCAAAAATATTATTTTTCCTTCCGAATTATTTCCTTTCTTAAATTTGTATAGGTATTCCATTCAATCTCAACTATTTACTATCCAAATTTAACTTGACTCATTTTTAAACCTAGATCATTTAGTTTAGGAAATACATTTTCTTCATTCTATACTAGTGACAATAAACATTTGGGTTGTAAGTGTATTATTATTAATACTGATCTATTAATACATATGCCCCTTAAATATAATGTCTACATATTTAGTATATAAGTCTACATGTAGATATTCAATTTGGAGGTGTAAATACATTGTTATTTAAGTTTTACTATTTTTTATAATTATTGGAAATGAATAAGATATATGTTTTGATTAGATTAAAAAGTACCCATTACAAAACAACCATAGAGGCAGATGAGGAGCTCACGAGAAGTGAGAAACCCAAAAACTAAAAGTGGCGCAAATAATTGTTATTGATTTTGATTCTAGTCCCAAGGCCCATATTAAGTGGAAATTGATAAATATTATCCCTTGATGATTCTAAAGTAGAGGAGATAGAAGAATAAGAAAATCACCATGATAATGATAATGAATACTATGATAATTTTTTATTTGACTCCCCTATAAATATGTAGGAGGAAAATGAGGAGGCAAATTTGGATGTGTTTCAAAATATGATGATTAAAATGGAAAAAGTAATGAGTAAAATGGTTAATACTACTTAGAATATGATGATGCATTTTGCATATAATATGTGATCTTGTAGGCTAAACTTAAAAGGAGGAAGTGCATGATAGAGAGCAAGATAGTTAAAATTAAAAAAAAAAAAAAACATATACGGATTGATATTCTATTGGATAGTGGAGAGACAACCCCCTAGGAGGCAAAATTGAACACTTTGTGCAAAACCACGAAGAACTTGATTGCTCATCATACAATTTAACTTTAATTATTTTCACTATTATTTTTTTATTATCTCTATAGTATTTTATAATATTATAATTTAAAATTATTATGATTAAAACTATTATATTTGTTCACTAATTTTTTCTCCTCTTGTTAGCCCTATTTGATTATTTTATTGTTATAAGAAAACATAACACTTATTTTCCTCTTTGTAATATCAAAAGCATTAAATAAACATAATTCTGTAACCAAAAATATTAATAATTAAGAAATAATTGTTTTAATTATTTTTAATAAGGAGATGCCTAACATTTTCAAAGTCAAAACTTGTGCTCCTACTCTTTTCGTTTTCCTCACTTCACCCAGTCCAATTAGTCATTCATGTGAATGTGATATATTGGAAGAACAGTAATTTGGATTTTGCCATCCAGCTTTTGTCTTCCTACTTATAATAAGACCTACCAAAATATTTTCAATACATACAAAGAAAGAGCTGGAAAAATGAACCGCTGGAAAGAAGAGCATCGTCAAAGAAAGAGATGACACGCTGATACAAAACACATGAATATTGGACGGTAACCAGGATTCAACCACAAATTTGCCCGAGTACACACGTTAAAATTGACGAGGACTTAAAATCCAAAAGAAGTTTTTGTTTGAAAATGAAACCCGTCACCTACCACATGACTTGTTACGGTTATTGTTTCGACTTGACTTGACTGATGTTGGTCCTATTCAAACTATAACAAGGAATACCTCTCTCCTATAATCCTGCCACACTATTTCATCCTAGTTTAGGTTATATGTAAAACGGTGTCCTTTAGTTTGGATTGCTTTATGATTTACTTCATCTGTTTCAATTTTTTTTTTTTTAATTTAATGTATTTGTTGATTCAATAAGTTGAGAGTCTAAGAATGGAGATCATCTTCAACTATTTGAGATCAAATATTGACATTAAGTAACATTCAAAACACATTTAATTGTAATTCTATCAATCTTAGTTACATCAGTCACATCAATATGTGCATCTCTACTTGGTGTGTCTTTAAGCTTTGTACATTGACAAAAGATCTTAACTATTATCAAGAAATTTGATGATCTTCTCTTTGCTTTTAACAAGCCTCATTGTGCTTTAGAACACATATACTAAAGAGGAAAACCTTTATTAGGAGGTAACATTAATCATAGACATGGATGCACCCTCAAACTAGGTGGCATGCCATGACTTAGTCTAGGACCAAGCCACATGCACACCTCTATCCCGATACTAAAAGTTTTACAATATGTTTGTACTATTCCCTTGATCTCTATCTTGCATCCAAATACCATCTTTTAGTCTTTTCTTAAAGCCTACTAGTCAATCAACAAGATAACATCATATTGAAATCTCAAAAATCTTATTTTTCATTCCCAATTGTTTCCTTTCTTAACTTTATATAGGTATTTCATTCAATCTCAACTATTTATTATCCAAATTTAATTTGACTCATTATTAAACCTAGATCCTCTAGTTTAGGAAATACTTTTTCTTCATACTATACTAGTGACAATAATTTTTTAGATCCAATTACTTAAGATAACTTAGGGAAATGATTTAGAGGAATACTATTTTTATGTCTTCATCCATATAATACAATTTTATAATCTTAATATTATCCTATGTCTTATCCTATGTCTCACCCTTTTCTATATTCAATTTTTTTTCTAATTATAAGTCATGTATCATATTGTGTATTTGCATTCTTTGATAGAATATATTTATTCTTTGTATCATGTTCTTTCATTGAATCTCCTTGATCTTGGGTGGCTATCTTCATGGAAAAATATTACTTGGTATTACAATTTTCTATATCAAATATGTGGTGGTATTTGATCTTGTTGGATTTATTGTTATTATTTTGAGAGATCTTGGTTGCTCTTGAAAAGTTAAATATTCTCTTACCTTACATTGAATGAAAATCTAGAGATTTTTTTATACATAAATATCAAATATGTGGGTTCCCTTTTTTGTGATTTTATATTATAGGTATTTTTTAGAGCTCCATGGAAAATATTTGAGTACACTATTGAGTCCAAATCATATGAGAAAGTTATTTTTACCTTTTGATGCATCCAATCACATAAAGAAGCTCAAATTTATAACATTTTGAAGTTTGAAAGTGCATGCCAAATTTACTGGGAACTTAATCTTGTAGAGTATTTTGAGTCAAATCTTACATTTCCATCACATTCAAAAGACCCAAGGAGCTACAAATTAAAATGAAATTTATCAAAAATAGAGAAATTTACCTAAATACTTTAGAAACATATTTCCTCCCTTGATTTATGGAGCATAGAATATAATTTGAATCTTAATATTCTACTTGAATAGAAAAATAAATTTTAGGTCTGCATTCCATGGAACATTAATATAGTATTGAACCATAGATTTTTGGGCACTAATGCACTTCTCTAGCTCTTCTAGGGTTTTTCACCTAAAAGGAGAGAGGCAGGGCCAAAAATGCTAAGGGTTCATTCAAATTATGTTATATATGATGTTATCTAAGCTAAATGAAGTGAACTAAATGCAAGTAAGTGATCTATATGAATGATAGTGAATGCAAAACTAAGATTTAAGCTATGTTGGAAAATACACTATGATATGGAAACAATGAACTAAAAGATGAATGAAATGCAAAACAAAAAGAAATGGGATGAAACAAAGTGCACCTAGGAAAGATTTGAGGAATATGGAATCTATGGAATGGTGTCTAGGATTACTAAAAATCAATAGTGGGACTCATTTGCCTAGGGTGGTGAATTAGTCCTACTATTGGTGAAAAATTGTCGGGAACCAATTTTTGACTGTCGGGATCCAGAATCTGACAAAATCTAGATTTTCAATCTTAAGGTGGGACTCATTCACCACTGGTGGTGAATCAGTCCTCTCCCAATTTTTTGAAAAATTGGGAGACAACTCCACAACACCAGATCTAGAAATGTCTGCTTGTCAGGTTGCCAAAGACAATTATGTAGGAAACAGATAGAAAACCTTCTCTAAGCTTGAAATAGAGTTGATTTGACTTGAAGCACCTAGTTGACTTGTTGACCAATATTCAATCACCTAGATGCTTGTTAAATCTACAAACACACATGCAAGAGGAGAAAAATGGTTGAGGGTTAGCAAATAGGGGTTTTCCTTGGTCAAACCCAACTTTGGTAATCAAACCCTTAATAAAATAATGAAAAACAAGAGAATGATAAACAAATAACATGAAAATGCTATCAAATTACCAAACCCTTGATGATGAAAATCTGTAGTGTCAATGGATGCTCCAAAATGCTTGAATAGTGCTTGAATTGATATTGTAAGATGCTTGAATGCTTGAGATTGCTTGAATATGATATGTGAATGTTGGAGGATGTAAAATGAGGTAAAAATCACTTATTTATATAATCTTGTGCCTTAGTAACCTTTTCATACCTCATCATAGGTTGACATCAAGTGTTTTTAAATAAAAACCTGAAAGGAATTTTGACAAATTTTGAATTTGGAGCTAAGGGGTACTCATTCACCACCCATGGTGAATGGGTCCCACTTAGGACCTAAAAATGGGTGTTGGGAATTATCTTATATTTCATGTTGTTTGTTGGGATTACATTAAAAAATTCACTTAATTAAAGCATATAAGGGCATAAAAGGGTCAAATAAAGCACAAGAAAGGGATAAATAGTGAAGTTATGCCTAGAAAAGTGTGAAATCTAGTTACAAGACTTTACAACACTTCAAAATAGGACTTGTTTAGCGATGAAAAGGTGAGTTTTAGGTGAATTGTAATGAATAGAGTCTAGAAAAGTGTAGAAATGCTTTACAACACTTCACAACACCTTCACAAGATGTCATTATTTGAATTTTATTACCTAAATATGCATGTTCAAGGCATGTTACATCATAAAATTAGAGAAAAATAGACCAAAAATCATGAAGCAAGGCCTAAAAGACCATGAAAATGATAATGGGCCATTTTTCTATCGCCCATTTAGCCCCCACTTTAGTGAGAGGATTAAATTGCTTCAAACTCACACTAAAGTAGCCATGAACATCGAGAAGAGGGTTCAAATTTACTTACGTTAGCAAGATGGAATACAATGATCAAGAGGGATGATCAGGCCCCCAAGATGAAGATCCCATGGAAAACCAAGCATAAGAATAAAAGAAACACACAAGTGTTGACAATCGGATGAAGCTTCAATCGTCAGTCCAACTAGTTGTGGATAAGATCTAGGCTAAAAGAGAATGTATACTCACTTTGCAGCAACAAAACTCATGATAGTCTTCTGGGTGAGAAGGCCCAAGTATGCTCACTCTGGGGCCATGAAACTTTTGGTTGTCCATGGGGTGAGAAAGCCCAAAAGAGGAGATACATACACTAGTTGGTATGCACTCACAAACACAAGGGTGGCTATGGGAAAAAGTCATGCCGCTAGATGGGCTTCCCGCTCAACCATATCAAAGTTATACCTCTTGATAACTTTAACAAGGTGCCAGAAGGAAAAAAAATGTCAGTTCATGCTTCATGAGACAAGAAAAGCTCTGTAATATGCTTAGAACTCATGAACAAAAATGAATCTACCATAGGCATGCAAGTTGCATTATGCAAGGTGGAAAAAAATGCAAAATGTAAAATACAAAAATGTAAAATGTAAAAGATGTTCAAAGGAGTCTTGTTAAGTTCATGTAGGGTCAGTCACTTAGGAAACATTGTTTCTAATGTTTCCAAGAGAGGAATAATCAGAGAATAGAATATTCATGACTTAGGGGATGCAATTCGTCACATCAAGCCACCAAGAGGAATGTAAGATGCTAAGATAGAACACACTTATGAAGGGCATCACACCCAATGTCATCCACAAAGTGACAAATGCATCACATGAACGACAAGGCTAGACTAGGAACCAAGAATGCAAATGAATTAATGGTAATGTATGCTCCCTACTTTAAATGAATTGCTACACATCGTTTTGTGAGCAATCACTTTAAAGTAGCAAAGGGAGAATGTAAAAAGAAAATGAGACATGAGAGCCATCTTCGAAAGCCCTATGCCAACTCATATGTTTCAAAGTTGGGTTGTGTCATAGGTCAACAAAAATGAAAAGAAAATAAAGGGAGTTTCCCACCAGAAAATAACACACCAAACACATAAGGGATCTATGGTTTTGGGGTTAGTGTTGAGGTGCCAAGTTGACACACAACATGCAGGTAAGATAAAAGTAAAAGTATCTCGCCTCTCTTGAAAGAGACAATCAGTAATCAAACGGATCACCTCCCAAGGTCCTTGATGTTGGTTCACAATGTTGTTGTTTCACAAAGTGGTCAATATGGCTGTAATATTCAAGGGGCCTCCTAGTTTTGAGCTTCTGGATTGTTGCAAGATCAAACATCTATCTAAACCTACTTTAAATAGGGGTTTTAAAAAAATAGAAAAATATAGATCAAGGTTTTCAAACTGAAAAGAATGTTGATTCATTCAACTAATCAAACTTGTTACCTTATAGGGAATTCCTAGACTAGAACTACAAGATAAAATTAACTTGTAATTGATGCAAATTTTCATTCATTCACAGTGCAAACTTTAACAGTAGATTGCAAATAATCATTCAAAAAAACCATAAGATAAAATTTCATTCCTTGAAATCTTTTCAAATCAAATGATTAAACCAAAATGAATACCATTTTAGAGCATAATATAAAGTAGGTTTAAGTCTGGCTGCTCCTACTGTCAATGAAATAGATAAGCAGCATTTACAAATCTGGCAAGATCACCAGTGTACAGAAACCTATGTCTTCAAATTATCTCCTTCTATGCTAAGAAAATTAGGAAGATACATCACCTCCTCCTCTTGCTAAACAAGAACACAATGTCTTCAGTTGTATTGAATCACCAAAGATAGCAAAAATTTGAGTCTTTTTGTGTTACCGCGACTACTCAGAATAAAATAACTTTTAACTCCTACTCTACTTCTTGATTTTGTCTACCCTCTGAATCCTCTAGCTTGCTAACTAATCTGCTAACTTTTTTATCTAACATTTTCTACCCCTTACAAAAGAGGTGAAACACCATATTTATAAAACCCACCAGATGTGTCGGCCCAGTTAGGGTTTACAATAAGTCGGTCACATAACAAGTTAGAACAAAGTCAAACATGCATTAAATGCATGGGAACCAACCAAATCAGCCTAGGATCTCCCATATAACTCAGACCAAAATGCGTGAAGAAGAGGCAAAGCGAAACAATGAGGAAGCATAAATTTTGATGTAGCTTTGCATTAATTGCTTACCCCACTTTTCCCATACCTTGCTCCATTCCGGCCTTCATCACTAAGAATGTCCTCTACAAGCTATCCACAAGTGGCATAGGTGAAACCCTAGTTCACCATTCAATAGCATTAATATTATTCTTCAACTACCCAATTGTATTCTCCCAGTCTCTCTTGTTGGATTGATATTCATTAATGATTGCACTGTAGGTCACTGTGTCATCCAACTGGTGCCCAGTTATTGTATCCCATGATAGCCTTAGTCCTTTGTAGTAGGTTGTTCATACTTGTATCTGAAACCTCAAACCAGATTGATGTCATCTTGCCCTCAAGAATCCTACTCTTTTCGTCCAGCTTCATTTTTTTTCTTGCTTCAAAGATGGATGATCGCTTTGTGTCCCTTAGCCTCTCTAGCCACCATTGTCCTGCTAGACCCAACCTACATTCATCAAACACTAATGTGAGAATCTGAATGTTGACAATATTTTCATGCAAGTGTTAGCTTAAAATCATGATAAAACCATCAAATTAGCCATTAAGCATCAACACTGTGAAGTTTGGGATTTCATGTTAACTAGGGAAAAACAATCTGGAAAGAATTTCAAAAAATTATGAACTAGACGGGTTCTCCCAATGAAGTACCAATGTCAACAATGGATCATCAAAATGAACAAAAGCACCACACAACAGTGAAATTCATCAAGCCAAAGCAAGATATGTTTAAGCATTCATCATTAGATTCATCAATTTTATCCAATTTCTTAAATTCCACAAAGCATAGCAGAGAATTTGAAATAAGCATGGAATATGAAGCATTCATCACCTAAATCATTCCCGTGTCAACAATTTCAAGTCACTTGAAGCTTAGCAAAAAATCCAGAAAAATCTGGCCAGACTTGAATTTCGCGGATGACCCAAAACTCTGAACTCAGAGCACACTTTCAAGAAGATGAAGGAATCTAGGAAAATCCAGAGACATGGAAATTCTATGGAGTCTTCAGAATCTTGAAAAACCTTCATCACGCTTGAATTTTCATGAAGTGATCAAAACTCGACGAATTCTAAATCTCTTGAGGTCGACTCGAATCAAATTCATGATTTCTATTTATTGCTTTGGATCCATACTACCTGAGGAGTCAAATAATGAAAGTGCATGACAAACCAGTGGTGCCCTAGATTCAACTGTTAAGACCTCTACCATGAAGAATAGGGGCAAGCTTAGATTACCTAGATGGAACTCAGATACACTTGACAAGGTTTGTAGCAGGTTTGCAATGAATAATGGACAATTCCTGAGCAAGCTTTGATTAATACAATAAAGGCGAAACTCACCAACCAACATAGAGCGCGTCAAATTGAACTGGGCTTCGTAAAACCCCACCCAAATCAAACTGAGGAATTGACAAACAAGGAAAGGCATGGAAACTGTTCGGGAACACACATCGGTGAGAGATCCACTTGGGCGAAGAGAGTTAAGAAACTCACAGCAATCCAAAATTCGGAAACCCGACGGTGAAGTAGAATCTAGAAAAATCTGCCCAAGAGGAATTTCGTGAAGAGACTGAAACTCTGAACTTCCAATGTTGAAATTACTTTTTCGAGTTTACAATGGAATATGGGAAAATCTAGATGGGTCAGAAAATCTTGAAATAGGGTGAAAACTTGAACTTTTCCTTAAAAATTAAGTTTTCAATGTGCAACCCAGGGGAACGACTTGGATGGGCGAGATGAACAACTAAGGACCTTGAAAGTAATCAAAGCAATAAAATCCAAAGGCCCAAAATATGTTAGAATTTAGAGAAAAAGAGGGGGGAAGGGGTCCCATTTTAATCAAATTTAAAATGGGGTGGTTATGCAAAGTATAACAATTGGCAGCTTGGCTGGGAAAATGGTTTAACCATTTTCAGGAAACTAAGGGATTTAGTTACCCAAAACTCCTAATTTATGGACATCACAATTCCAGTTAGGTTAGTTTAAGTAAACAAATTTGACCTAGAATCTCAAATGTAAATCAACACTGGCTACCCCTGAATCTATGTGTGTGTTTGATGGTGCATCACCCGTTTTACAAAGTTTTCCTCATCTTTTGAACAATTATGTGCAAGATTTGAACTACATGAGTTGATTCCCTTTAATTGTTGTGCAATGATATTATGGGCATTGCTCTGCTATCAGTCAAGCATTGATAGCTCTAATGGAGATACCTCTTGTTTTCTCACAACATTGCTCTACTGCCAATCAGGAATCCATAGCCACGGTAGAGATACTGGAATCACGCATTCAGTATTGAGTTTTCTTTTCTTAGATTACTCTTTTTTTTTTAAAGTTCCTTCATTAAATTCCTTCTCAATATGTCATATGTCCAACATCTGTACTAGGTTGAAAAATACCATGAATCTCATAACAGCATCTGGGGAATTAGATTTTTCACTCAAATCTTGCAACACCATCATCCTAAGACAAATATGCCATTACAAAAGGAGATGTTTCTGATGATTTGTGACAGATTCAATCATAGTTGGTTAAGATTTCTTACTTTACACCTTGTTCTCAATGACTTTCCACAACTCCCATTGACAATGGACATAAAACAATGAATTTAGAACAAAATCATCTAATCAAAAAACCTAAAAATATCTAAACTGACCTCTCTCCTAGTAACCAAAGTATACTTCAAATAACAACCCCTTTACTCAATTAAATAAAATGAAGGTCCCCACACACATAAAAAGAGGAACAAAAAGGAAAAAAAACACAAGGAAACGACAAAACCAATGGAACAACAAACTATTTACATATATACAACCCAACAAAATACCAAACCTTTTACAATACAAAATAATGTTTGAGAAACTATCCATTGACAGGAAATGGAATAGGTTCTCCGGTTAAACTACTTAGCCAAAAAGTATTTTGATCTCCTAGGATTTCAGCAATTTGATAGGGACCCAACCAGAGCTTATCAAACTTTTGGTGGTCACCCTTCTTTTCATTGGCTTTATCCCATAGTAAGATAAGGTCTGATATCCTGAAAGCCTTGAATTTGGCTCTTTTTTCAAACCAATGTTTGACAACAGCCTGATGCCTAAAGAATTGCTACAAAGTAGCATCTCTCTGCTCTTCAAATTTCAGCAAGCCAGCTAACCTTACTTCAATCCTATTATCACTAGAGTAAAATTCCTACATGAATTTCAGGACAGGTATTTGCAAGTGAATAGGGAACATAGGGTCTTGGCCATACACTAGCCTAAATGGTGAAGTATTCAATGCAACCTTGATCCTAGTCCTATATGCCCATAACACAAATCTTAACTAGGTATGCCAATGTCTAGGATTGTTCTCTAACAATTTTTTGATTATTCCTGGGAGATTCTTAATATTTGATTCTACAACTCCATTTCCTTATCGATAATAGTTTGAAGAATACTTTGAAACAATCCTATGATCATAAGCCCATGAAATAGGCCATCACTGAGGCACCTAAGGCACCTATGTTAGTCAGCTCAGATTATCTAAAGCCATTCTACATCTACTCATTCACTTTAGAGCATTCTTGTGCTAGCATGTTGACCCAGAAGGATGAGGAAGGAAATGAGCACCCGATCACCTTCATGAATGCTCCCCTGAAGGATGCTAAATTGTGATATCATAATGTAGAAAAGTAGGCATACACTCTTGTCAGAAGGGTGAAGAAATTTAGACACTACATCCTGCGCAATAAGGTATTTGCCATTGTCCTAGACCCAGCAATAAAAACGTTGCTCATGCAAAATGAATTGGGTGAACAAAAAGCTAAATGGGTCACTCTGCTCCAAGAATATGACATGGAGATCCAACCAATGAAGCTGGTAAAAGGATAGGTGCTCACCTACATGATTGTTGAAGTAGCAGCAGAAACTAGACCGAAAGTCACTGTGCAGTAGTACCAGCTTGAGGATGTTTCCCCCGGAGAATGGTACCAGAATGTTTTCTATTATTTGTTGAACCATAACCATCCACTACACCTGCAAGGAGTCCAGAAGCGGGCCCTTAGATTGAAAAGCAACGGCTATATGCTACAAGGTTCCATTCTCTACAAGAAGAATCATGAAGGCATTTACTTAAGATGCCTGGGTAAGGAAGAAGCAGATCGAGTCTTGCATGAGTTTATGATAAATTCAGCACGAGCCATGGTTCTGGTTCTTCCATAGTACATCAGATATTAAGAGCGGGGTATTATTGGCCGACTATCTTCAAAGATGCCCATTGCCATGTTTTCTCATGTCACACATGCCAGACCGCTGCCACCAGGGAAAAAAATGTTGCTGTCCCACTATAGTCTGTACTAGAGGTAAGGACATTTGTGCAATGGGGTCTCGACTTCATTGGTTCAGTAAGCCCTCCATCGTCTGCAGGACACAAGTACATTCTTACCACTACCGATTACTATACTAGGTGGATGGAAGCAATAGTATGTAAGCAATGCACAACTGAAGTAGTTACTAATTTCTTAGAAAGTTTCTTTTTAAATCACTTCCATTGTACTTATGCTTTGGTATGTGACAATGGACTGGCTTTTGCTTAATTGAAATTTTCTAGTTGGGCATTTGACTATGAGATTGCCCTTAATTTTTCATCCAATTACTACCCCGAAGGTAATGGCCTCACTAAATCTACAAATAAAAACTTGATTACCATAATCAAAAAATTGCTAAATAGGAATCCTAAGGACTGGCATACCCAGCTCCATTTCACCCTTTGGGCTGATCGCACTCGCCACAAGGCTACCCTTGGAGATTCCATGTTCCACCATGTTTATGGCCTAGAACCTATATTTCCTATCCATCTGAAGATTCCTACTCTTTACTTCATCAACGATTTTTATGAGGGAGGAGATCGTAGAGAAGCTCGGTTAGCTGAGCTCTTGCATTTATAGGAAGTCTGAGACCATGCAATAAAAAATTTCACCAAACATCAGGGCGTAGTTAAAATATGGTTCGATCATCGAGTCAAGATCAAAGCCTTTAGAATTGCAGATCTAGTCCTGTATTGGGACAAGGCCCACGAAAAGAAAGGGGGACAACAAATTATACAAGTTCTAGCTTGGCCCCTTTCAAATAGCTGAGATTTTGGGAGATAATGCCTTCCGCTTAAAGACCTTAACTGGTGAGAACATCCTGTTGCTGGTCAACGGGCAGTACCTGAAGCATTACTTCTAGGCCTGAGCTCATTCGAGCTCTTCTTTGTAAATATTTGTATAGTGGTTAGGGTAGATTTTTTTCTAGTTTGCTTGCATTTTTTGTTTTGCGTTGCTCTTTTTTTTTCTCCCTCTCAGCAGTTTTATTTCAAAAAGTTGTTTCCCGCCCCTTAGCGATGGTCGTGCTTGCTCGACAAGTAGTTTACTTTGCCGTCTGTCCTTTGTGTTCTTCAGCTAAACATTCACTCTCAACTATAAGTCTCTGAAAGCTATCCATGAATGATTTCCTTGTTTGAACTCTGCTTAGAACTTGACCTTGGATTGGATCTCCTTACACACATCTTGGATCTCACACAAAATAATTGATAATCATTTCTAAAGGACTGTGCCAGGGTTGTTATGCCACCCTAGTGAGTAAAAATATTAAGTCTGCTCCAGTGACCACTGTAGTCTCAAACCCATTGTAGGCTTCAGTGCTTACCCAGTCAAACTGAATGATAAATAAGAAATGAACATTCAAGGAAATATCAAAGCAAAAGAGAAAAGGAATTCTATAAAATAAATGACCGTATGGGTGTTTGGGTAACTCTACTGGGGCTATGGATGTCCGGCCGGTAGTAGAGCAATATCCATGGATTTGCAGCGATAACTCCATTGGGGCTATGGATGCCTGACTAGTAGTGGAGCAATGTGTAGGTTACTTTTGGTGTTAGATGACTTATGTAGCTTGCTCAGTTGAATTAGTAACCCTGGTCACTATCCCAAGGAAAGGAATGAACTCACTACACACACTTCTGAGATGTCCTATAAACTGACCTAATTAAGGATCTCATTCTCCCAGATTCATCTATGGAAACCACTCCTAGTTTGCGAAACCAGAGATTTTGGGTCCTAAATGAATATTTATCCTTAAAATGCTTAGGAGCGTTCTCCAGCGGAGTCACCATTTGTTGCGCCCTTAGCACACACACCCCGTTCGGAATGGGAACCCTCTCTTCTTTCGCCTTGTTAGATCATTTTTTTACTGCCTCATTTTGCGTGCCCCCTTTTGGTGTCCTGGATGGTCAATGTTAATTTAAAGTCCTACCATAAGTTGACTGTACCTTCCCCTTTTAATTTTGTCATGTTTTGGTGCCTCGTTGAGTCCCTCTGGCAATTTGACCCTGCCAACAACCTCAGGCCCTGCCGAGCCCAGGTGTTCGGGCTTCCCTTTCCGAGTTTCTCCATTGCGCCTATCATCCCCAATGGTACTCGGTTCGTGTCCTCCCGGACCCCGGGGTCCATCCTCTTGTTCTCCATCCATGGAAATATCGATAGCTGTTTAACCCTCCGAGCCCTGGAGTTCCGCTCCCGTGGTTCTGAGAGTGTCTCGTCGTTCCTCACGGAAAACCTCTGACTGTGTCCTGCCTTTTGGGTCCCGCCACCATATTTATCGTTTGAGGAGTTTGTGGGAAATCTTGACTACTGTCGAGTGTTCCGGGCCCAATCTTCCAGAATTCTGAGTTTGGAATTTCATGATGGTTCTGCCATCTCTAACAGTGGGTCTTTGGTAGAACTCCACCCTCCCGGCCTAGACTCTCTCTCCTCTACCATCTATGCCCCTTGGCCGTCGGACCCCGAGTCTCCTACCGCCATTGCTAATTTTCAAATTCACCAACCTTTCTCTCGCCATACTTGCATTTAATAGGGTCATTAATGGCAATTGGGGGTATAAAAGACCCGCTCAAGCTTGTCATTATCACTTGACAGAGTTGTAGAGCGATCAGAGAACTTGCTAGAGGAGCCCACCGTCTTTGAAACCTTCACGCTCATTGCCCTCACCATCACTTCATCGATTGCAGGTGGATCCCACAACTCCTCGCATTGAGTGTTCGAGGTAGGTTCTCCGTTCACCCTCGTGAGCATTGTTTTCTTGATTTCTAAGGATTTAAATGAATAATAATCATGAAGAAGGCATGCAAATGATAAAATATGTCACCACAAACAAAACCCATGTTTTGAAAACCTAAGAAAACCTTTGAGGGTGCCCTCATCACCAATCTAGAACTCCACCTCGCCATGGTTGTTCTTCCCACAGGGAGATCATCCCCTTCGGCCCCGGGACCTATCTTGGCCATCCATACCAAAACAATGAACATTCCTTCCAATAGAAATTTTCCCTTTCGGGCCCGAGTGGTCAGACTTCCTTGTTCAGAAGTCACCCTGGATGTCGCCGTGTCGAAATAGTGAACTCTCCCTACCCCTTTGAGCTCCGTGGTCCACCCTTCTCCTCGCTGCGGGCATTTCAAAGTTGGTTAGGCACCCTTCGAGTTTGCGGATCCCACCCTCCAAAGTTCCTTTCTGATTCTGCCATGCCTACCTCTGAGTTTCTGGAGGAGCCCCGCCATTTAGGCCCCGGGCCTCCATTCTCCATTGGAATCCCGGCTAAACTCAGAACGCCCTCATCCATGCTGGGGTCTAGACGCCGGATCTCTGTGTTTCCTTATCCATCGTCCCAAGGGGAAATTTTGGCCTACCCCTCCAAGCTCCAGGCTCTACCCTTTTGTCTACTGTGGGACTAAAAGAATAAAGTCGAATAGCGGGCCCGTGTGCCAGGTCTGGTCTTGTTCTCAGCTGTTGATGTGACTTCGCCTTTTGGCATAACCTTTCATCGACCCCTTCACCGACGTCCTTCCACCCGTTGGACTCCGCCTTCTCGTTCGCTACTGGGATGCAAATTGAGCAAATGAAATGCCCTCATCCATGTCAGGCTCTATTGTGCGGGACTCCTTGCCTCGCCCGTCATTCCAAATGAAATTCTCCCCTGCTGTTCTAAGCTTCAGGCTCTGCCTTACCGATCATTGCCAAACTAAAAATGATATAAAATGGTGGATGCCCGTGTCGGGTCCGATCTTGCTCCTGGCTGTCGGCAAGACTTGCAAATCTCACCAGAACCTTGCCCCGCCACGGAGGCCTCACGCCGATTTGTAATCCGCTGGGCCCTAATTGTCAGGCTTCCCCCTTCATACTTCCACCCAACGTTTGCCGTCCCAAATGGTGAAAGATGAACACCTTCCTGGTACCACAGACCCGAATACCAAAAAGTGAAGTTACAAACTATTAGTCGCCCTGTAGCATACTGGACCCTGGACCCCAGAGTTCTGTCTCTAGAGTTCCATTTTCAATCTACTATTCCAAACTGTAATCTCTAGATGACTCTCTGGCCTGGGACTTCTAGATTCTCCCAAACTGATCCAACTAAGTCGAAATCTAAAATCTAACTTCGACCCACATGCTTAATTTCAGTCCTCTTCATTATGAACCTCTCAAAGTACTAAAATCTGACTGAAGAGAATCTCCAAGAGCCCTCCGCCCTATTTGCCTTCCCAAAGCGGCATTTCTGCCAAGGAAGTCTAGCCCTCCGGGCCCGACTATCAAAATGACCTCAATCAAAAGATCAATGACATCGGGAGATAAAAGGTCATGTTATGCTTAAGAGATTGTTTAAAATAGATGTCATCTTTAGGATTTCAGCTAACATGAATGCTTTTGTGATCCATTGTGCTGACTATGCCTTTGCTTGCATAATATATGGAATCGCGTGTGGGACCTTCAGCGGCACCTATCGAGAAGGACAAAGGGAAAAGGTCAGGCATAATTCCTCGAGGGAAAGAGGATAAGGACCAGATAAAATACCAATTCCAAGGTGAGCCTCTGCACTCAAAAGTCACCACACATTGGAAGGAGATCACTGATACCAACATAGGCCATGTCAATATTGACAAATTCACACAAAGAGTCGGGATCAATTCAATGACCAAAAATGCAAGACTAATAAGGCAAAGCAGAATCACAAAGGCTGCTAGATTCCATCCATCCCTCGTGTCCCCCGAGTTGGTCATGGCTTGTCGGGAGGCATATCAAGCCAACACAAGGACAATCATTAATAGAGAGGGAAACATTCTCACTGATATGTCACCTGAAGGGATCACAAAGACCTTCCATATTCCCACATTTTAAGAAATGGAAGCGTCCAACATAGAAGAATGCCAGGCAGCATGGGACAATAATCTGGCAGGTTGTAAAAGGGTAATAAATCAGCATTGGCTCAAAGAAAAGTGGGGTAGCATTGCGAAGGTTCCTCAAGAACTCTTCCGCAGTGACTTCCACAAAGATTAACATGACTTGGTACCATGTTAAGTAGGGTTATGGGTCTTCCTGCGGCCACCTACTTTCAGGAATGGATGGTGTACTTCGTTGAACAAATTCTTTGGGGGAATGAGGATGTCACCACAAAGACTTCATTCTATTGGGGAGGTATAATAAGCAACTACTTCCATGAGCAATTCGTCAACGTGAAGAAGAGATCCAAATTTTATATGACTTCCTATCTTGTCTATTCCATGGTGGATCAGAGATAGTACAACGAGATATTTGTGGCACCCGATCAGGAGCAGGGGTGAAGACTCAAAGTCTATGATAGGTACCTGTAGCTCCAGTACCAAAACTTCAAAAGGGAATATTGCAGAGTAAACGACACCTTCATTGGCTATATTATCAGAATGATTGCCAGAGACTTCAAGAGGAGGGTCTCCCATAGTGCCAAGGCACTTTTGAAACAATATGCCTTCCTCTTCATTCAGTACTCAAAGTTTACATATATCCATGCCCAAGGCTTCACTAAAAGGCCAAACAGGTTGCCTCGATACTCGAACGACTGAATCATCCTTCTGGAGCTTTCCTAGCAACTCCAACACATACAGGCAATCTTCAACAGCAAGCACATAACAGGGATTTCTTATCCCATGACTTTGGCCTAGGGTGTGTATAGACTGCAAACTTCCCAATGTGCTAGTAACTTCAAGAAAGAACTAAAAGATTACCATTTCCACCTACACACTGCTTGCCTACGGATAGACCCATATGGCCATGTCAGGAAGGCATTGGGACCAGGGTTCACTCATCCGCACCACACTGAGGATTTCTGGGCAGATTATCAGGATGATAGAGAGGTACAAGAAAGGCACTATATGTGAATGACTGTGTAGTTTGTAAGGAAGGTGCAGCCTTTCCCCATACTGGACCAAGTCGAGGAAGACGAGAACATCATAATGCACCCTAGGAACCCTGCGGTTGCCAATTTGCTATTACAATCAATTGACTGTGATGAGCAGGAGGTCGATAACCTTGACACTATAACCAAGCCAATCTTGGCTCATACTAAAGAGTGGGTCGATGGGCAAGTAGCCCAATTAAAGTGGCAAGGAGTAATTTTGACTTACGAAGGGCTCAAAAGTGAGCCAAGTGCCACAAAGAATGCCATTGCCACCACTTCTATTGGCAGGACCTCCAAGTTTCCTTCGATCACCAGATCCAAGAAGAGAAAAGAGACAGAAACAAAACAACCTCTAGACCCCAAGGTCTATGCAATGAAAGAAATGGGAGGGTCACCCTCCAAAAGGCACAAACAAGCGGGGAGCACCATAGAACAACCATCAACCCAGGAGGAGAAGGTGAGGGGTACGAATCAATTGGAACCTCTCTTGGCTCTCCCTGCCCCTACTATTGCGCCACCTACCTCTCTGGCTATGATTGCCACATTTCCACCGATAGTGGACATTTCTGTCCATCTTTCCCCTTCGCCTCCAGTCGAGACTGTAATAATTGTCAACTCCTCTTCTGCCATAACTATGCCCCCTTCCTCTGTTTCCATGTCACCAACCATATCACTCCCTCTGGAAATGGTGGCAGCACCTATTCCCATTTCCACCATGCTTGAGGCTCTCTCGAGACATGCAGAATCTTCCCCCTGAGCTATCCCGGATCCTAATGGATCCCACTCTTCAAGCAACCCTTGCACAAGACCTCGCTACTACTCAGCCTTCACAACTACCGACAGGGCCACCGGCTATGGAAGCCACCATGCTAATCTCTAAAGAGTGGGAGGAACGAAAACAAGAAGCCTCAAGGGCCTATGAGGGGGAGGCTGATGAATACCACAAGCACTCGAAATATGAGCACTGAGTAATCGAAAGGGCGGCCTATGAAGAGGAGAGAACTAGTTCCTCGGAGACCGGGGATGAGAAAGGTAGCACTTGTGGCAGGGTAATCATGCAGGCCTTTGACAATGATCTTGAAGAAGAACTGGACCGATAGCCAAAGGACACCAAATTAGAGAAAGAAAGGCCACCCCTTGAAGAAGAAGAATGGCAACAAGAATACAAAACTAAGGGTGGGACCCAAACTGTCGAGAGCCTTGAAGTCGGGAAATTCATAGAACATGTGCATGAGATTGAACATGTTGAGGAAAAGAAAGAAGAGACGATAGAGAAAGAAAGTCCCATACAGCAACTATCCACTGTGCTTCCTATTAAACACCTCGTGTTCATCCAAGATTCTGATGAGGAAGAGGGAGATGCTGCCAAGGAGAAAGAAAAGGGAGTAGAAACCTTGACCTTGACTGAGAGGGGTGAGGGTGGCCATGATTCACCTAAGGGAAAATCTGTTGTTCCTGAGTGGTTAGAGAGGTAGCTTGAAAGAAAAACCCCTATACTAAAGGACCCAAGGGCGAGGTTAGAGGGCATCTTGGCTCGAGCTCAAATCATGACAAAGAAGGAGAAGAATCCCAAAGTCTGATCCAAGGTGACGATGGATGCTTCTGGGTCTCGTAGCAACACATATGATTGGCCAGGTTGGGATGAGTTACAACATCTCCACCATCGACTTGGGGACCGGCACCAGAGAGTAGAAAGTCGATCACCTTGAGGAGTCAGTGGCTACAGTGGTGCATTTGATAAAACAAGATAAGATCTCGAAGGATGAGCTCAAGGCACAAGTCGTAGCCTTAACAAATTACATACAACAATGGTCTTCAATGGATGACCTGCCTACCACATCCACAGCCGCACCCGAGCTGCTATCCAAAGAGTAGATCGATAAGATGGAAAGAAGGAAGAACTTGCAAAATACCATAGAGGACTAGTTCCTACAAGTCTTATATGTCAAAAACATGGGAATTAGCCAGGCTGTGCGAATATCCAAAAGTTCTTAGATCTGTTGCAGTCTCTAGAGGGCATGAGAAAGCTTTGCGCCAACTTCCCTATGACCTACGACTCCGCCTTTCCAAGGATCAAAGCTATCCTTCAGATGCCAGAAGCCATGTGGGAAAAGGAGCTTGCATTTAAGAAAGACAATCACTGGCTAATGGATGTATGGCAGCGGGACTTTGACAACCGAAGTGAAAGATTGGAACAAATCATGAGCAAGGTGGATCTGAATATTAAATGGATCAAGGAAATTAGGGAAGAGTGCGCTCATTATCTTAAACTAATGACAGAGTATGACATGCCCACAGTGCAAATGGATCCAGAGAAGATAAAGCCCTACTTCCAGAAAAAGATGAAGGATGGGATGGCTGGTGAAATCACGGTGGAATTCATGAGTTTTGCTACCCTTGCCTTTGATCAATCAAAGCTATTTAGGGACCAGGGTATAAAGTATGATGAGGATTGAAAAAGGATAGAAGATAATACAAAATAATGGAGCTACTAGGTGCTGTGATATGAAATCGTTGAAATAGACAAGCTCTAGGTAGTCATCCTCAGGTTCATAGAATACACAGCTTCTAAGAAGCAGGAGGATAGCCCCGTAAAAGATGAAGAACTCCCTAAGGAGTAGCTATAGTAAAACAACAATCAACTAAAAGACAAAAGAGCTACAGTACTGTCAGTAGAGGACAAAATAGGGAAAATGACAAAATGTAATTTTAAATTGTAATATATTATGGGTAGGTGAAACCCTATTTTGTGATGAATCTTGGCCACACAATAAGAATTGATCTTGGCCATTCATTAGATCTTTTGGAAACTATAAATAGAGCTGTCCTCTCATTTGCAAAGGGATTTGAGTTGTTGTAAAGGCATGCTGCAGAAATTTATAAAGAAAAGACATTGACTTGGTCCATTTTCTGAGTTTCTCACATGTTGCTTGATTCAATCTCCATTGTTAGATGTTTAACTTAGGTTTTATTGCTATTCTAGTTAACCATTTCTTTGCTTTGGTAGATTTTATTAATGTTGTCCTGTGATCATGAAAATTCTATTGTGTTGATGACTTCTTAGTCCACACTTTTTGCTATTTGTTGATGGTAGATAGCTGTGTAAAGTTAATCTAGACTTAAATTCAAAGCTGCACTGCACTTTCATCTTTGTTCATGCATGCATATGGTGAATGACTGACAAAACATTTGCAGACCTTAGAAGATAGCACAAGTTCCATGATACTGTGAGATTTCTAGTTAAGTGGAATATTGCTTCAAGAAGCTGTCCATTACAGGAACTCCATCATCACTATTCACAATTAGTTGTAGATCCCGAAACCTCCTCTCTTCCCTGCCATTTTTCATTTTATTTAATGACTGACCTATGCTAAGGTTCATTGCACATTGTAAAGCCAAATCCAATGATAACATGAAGTCCAAGACTGCTGTTTGAACCTACAACAAAATGCACAATAACTTCCCTATCTTAAAAACTCCATTTCAAGATCCAACTTCCCATGCTTTGTAAACTCATTTGTAAGTTCGCCTTGTGATTCTAGCAATTCACATCAAACAATTGAGATATTCCAAGCACTGTCTAGACCTAACATTAGAGACCTTGGGATAGTGTTATGCAATCTGATTGTGGAAGATTGTCTTTCAAGAGAGGTAGTGTACCTACGCACTGCCTGTGTTGAGTGCATAAAAAAAACATCAACAGGTACTTTGGATGAGAAGCAATTTTCTCTATTTACTAATTTTTGTATGAAAATTTATAGTGTATAATAATAGAGAAAAATAATAAGAAAAAATTTAATATAGTATTTATGTGGAAAACCTAGTAAATTATACTGGGAAAAAAATCATGAGAAAAGATCTTTTGTATTTTATTTTTCAAGAAATTCATAATTACAATAATCTTCAAAAGTTATAGAAAACATGACATCGAAAGAGTATAAGAAATTGGAGTTGTAGAGTCCTTGTCAATTTTTTTAAAAAAACCTATAAAGTAAAACACTTGAAACTACTCTTCAAAAATTTGTCAAAATTACTAAAAGTAGGGAGTCCTAAACTTAAAAAAACCTCCAACTTCACTAAAAATTCCTTCGACATCTAGGGGCCCTCTGGGACCTCTTGTAATTTCAACCTTCAATGGAATATTTCAATCTTTGATTGAATAGTAGGCCTTCAATTGCATTGGGTGCATACTTGAACCACTAGTTAGATATGAATCTCAACTATTCATTACTACTAAAATTCATCACTACTAGAATAATAATAGAATTGACTTCATATTCCAACAATATCCCGGATGGTGTCAAGCTTCTCTCTTGCAAATAAACCCTGATACTAAAGAAAAATTCTAGTGCTACCAATCTTCATCTAATATGCAAGCTTAAAGAAGTTATGAACCAGATGAACTTCTCTCTACCAATGGGCTTCATCAGAATATCCATTGGGTGTATGTCTGTGTGTATCTTGGCCAAAGGTATCTATCCTCTTTCCACCACTACATGTACAAAGTGATATTGAATATCATTATGACTTGGTCTAAAATCATACTATGATTTCTATGATAAGTGTAAAGGACTTTGGGTGTCACAATACAACACCATGTTGTCTAGCTTTACCCACAATTCACCTAGTAGTCTATGAATGCATATTTCCTCCTTACTATCATTATTGCTACCATATATTCAACTTTAGTAGTAGATAATGCCACCATTGTTTACAAATTTGATATTCATCCAAAAACACCTCGAACTAAGGATAAAATGTAAGCTATAGTGGAAATGATCTTATCTCTATCTCCACCAAAATATACATCCAAATACCCATTAACTTGAAGACTAATCCCACTGCAATAGATAATAGCATTAGAAGTGGGCCCCTCAAATACTTGAGATTCCACTTCATAGTCATCCAATGCTCCATACCTAAATTTTCCATGTAACGACTGGCTACTCTCATTGCTTGTGTAATATTTGGTTTGGTGCACACTTTGGAAAAACATAAGACTACCAACTTCTAATGAGTACGAAACACAAGACATTTGTTTCTACTCTACTTCTTTGTTAAGGAATTGTTTCAAATACAATTTAATATGAATAGGAAATTGAGTACTAACTACTTGTGCATTTTGTATATTGAAGCATTGCAAAACCTTCTTAACATACTTTTCTATGACAACCATCTTTTCCTATCATTTTTCTCTCTATGTTTCCTCATACCAAGAATTTAATTTGCTCTGCCTATGTCCATCTCAAACTCCCTAGCAAGCCAAGCTTTCAAATGGATTATTGTATACATGATACGACCTATTATCATCATATCATCAACATATAAAGAAATATAATAAAATAGTCATCATCATACCTTTGAAATTAGGCACAATGATTAGTCTTGCATCTACTAATACCCAAACTCATCATGAAGGAATCAAACTACTTGTACGATCACCGTGGTTCCTGTTTCAAACCATACAACAATTTTATCAACCTATAAACAAGATTCTCCTTGTCTCTTTCCTTAAAACCTTCTAGATTTTGCATTTAAATCTCCTCTAAGAGATCACCATGCAAGAATGTTGTTTCTACATCTAAATTTTCTAACTCTAAATCAAGACTAGCACCAAGAGCTAAAACAAATGTAATAGTACTTAACCATACAATAGGTAAAAATATTTCATGAAAATCAATACCAAACTTTTGTGCATACCCCTTGGCCACCAACTAATCCTTATACAGGTCTCCAAATTATCATTTATGTCCCTTTTAAGTTTTAAGACCCTGTGGTTCCCAATAGCTTTTAACCCCTTAGGCAATAGAACAAGATTCCATGTCTTGTTCTTATGAAGATCTTCCATCTCGTTTTCCATGGAAACTCTCCACTTTCTTACACATTTAGTTTCACAAGCCTCTTTATATGAACTAGGTTCACTTGCATCAGTTAGTAATACATAAGTAGAATTACAAGTAAGAGAATAAAATTTCAAGTTCTTTAGAATTACAAGTAGGAGAATAAAATTTCAAATTCTTCAGATACTCTAGTGGATCTCCTTACAAGGGGTAATATACCACCTTCTAGATCATTTTGTTTTTATTCATCTTGTTGATTTTCATCTAGTACATATAGATTATCATCATAAATTTCCACCTCAACTAGAATAACTTTTGTGCATTGTTACTATTTACCTCTTTGCATTGATTTTTCATTAAAAATAACCATCTCAACTAACTATAACCTTGTGGGTAGCAATATCCCACAATCCATACCTCTTTGTACCTTCTACATAGCCAAGAAAAATACATTTTTTGGACTTCATATCCAACTTATTTCTATTCTCTTTAGGAATATGAGCATAAGCATCAAAACTAAATACACGAAGATAGGAATAATTGACAAGTTTGTCTATTCATACTTCTTCAGGTATTTTATTATCAAGATTTGTAGTGGGTGATCTATTGATCAAGAAATAGGTTGTAGAAATAGTGTCAACCCAACTTTTTTCTCTAAACTAGTAGTTATCAACATACATTTGGCTCACTCCATAATTGTATAGTTCATACATTCAAAAACACCATTTTGTTGTAGTGTTCTAGAAAATGTCAATTTCATTGCATTGTCATACTCACTACAAAATTGGTTAAACTCTCTTGAACACTATTCCCCTCCATTATTTGTTATTAAATTTTTTACTGTATTACCCTTCTCATTTTGTAACAAAGCTTTAAAATTTTTAAAATAAGAAAACAATTCAAACTTCTTGAGAAGATAAATGCACACCTTACAAGAATAATCATCAATAAATGAAAAAAATGATCAATTAGCCCACAATACATATTACATGAGCTTCCCAAATATCTAAATGAATTAATTCTAAAACATCTTTATTTCTAGTAGTACACTTTTAGAAAAACTCAATCTAGTTTATTTTCCAAACAAACAATGTTCAAAAATATCTAAATATGCATATTTGTCACTTAAGAGAAGATTAATATTCCCATATCTCTACCCCCTTTATCATTATTACAAAGATATTGATATTCTCAATCCATAGACCCATCATTTTATACCATCAAGATTATATAAATAGGTGTATAAATTATTGGGTCACTTTAACACTCATGGATTTGAACACTAAATTTTTAAATTCAAAATTTTGAAAATTAGTCCATGATGTTTCTCTCACACAATATGTTAAACCAATTTTTGCGCTTGGTAGTTTCATTCAGGGAAACTCTTTTATTTTATTTGATAATATGGTACAATGTGAAATATTATCTAGTTCTACTATATTAAAAGAAAATCCATTTTATATTTTATTGCTTCTATCATCATGATAGATTTGTTAGATCTTTGAGTATTGTCCTTATAATTTTTATTATAGATATAAAGGTATTATAATAGGGTTATAATCTAGTGGAATTTTGATTTTTCAATATTGTTCCTAAACACCACATGTACTTATTTAAATCTAGACACCAAAAATCAAGGAAAGGAAAGTCCAAAAGTCCATATTTTTCTAGTTAAAACATGCATGCATAAAGAAATGTTCACATTGAAGATCAATTCCATGTGTGAGGAGGTTTGATTTGTATTTGTAGGGGTGAAATAGAGCGAAGAATTATTAGTTTGCAGCATCAAAGGTATTCATCCAGGCCAACCTTAAAAATATAGAACACTAGTCAATTGATTCCTAATATCTAACACACTATTTTTCAATCATTTATTGTCAAACGAAATATCACAATCAATTTATTAAAGTATGATAATTGATTAAAATATTTTTCATTACCAATCACACTTAATTTTTTTCTTCATGGAAAGGGATAGAGCCACTATTATTTACTATTTAGAATAAAAAATTATTAGATCATCTTAATGGGTCAGATGAGCTAGATTAGATATTACAAAGAAAATATGGACAAATATGAAAAAATAGATAATTGACACTAATATCTAGATACAGTCATAGAGGTTGGCAAGAAAATCAAACCTCATAACTTCCAGTAGAATGAGTAGTATTCATCAAGTGATACATCTCAAAAAGAGGAAAATGAAGACCAATCTCCAAATGTTTAAGAAGAATATGTTAAGAGGTGAACATGTTAAAAAAATAGATGAAAAAATTAAAACCTAAATATTATTCAAATAGTGAAGGAAAAGGAGAGTATCCTAAGTAGAATCACATATTAGACTTGAATGCAAAATGGATAAGACCAACTTGGAAGAATAATTAGAAGTGAGATCACAAATTTTGAAGATGCCATCAAATGACCTAGAACTAGAATTCCAATTATAATTACCGAAAGCATCATCCAACAAGGAAAGAGAGAATATAAAAGGTTGAACTATAGATTTAGCCAAAATCTTGACCATGTTATTATTTATCAAAATCTCCATGATGTTAGAAAGGAAGGAAAAAACCATGATTAAAAATAGAGTGTCTTGATTGCTTCTTCAACTTGTACACAAGAGAGAATGAAGAGCTAGGATAATTTATCTCTTGAAATAATGACAATCACTTAGTTCACATAAACATTTTGGAAGTGAAATACACTAAGATCCCCCATCTCACAAAATTTCTAGTGTGTATTAAATTTATGAAAATTAAAGAGAAACAACCCATATAAATCAACACTTTTCCCCACTTTTTACAAAAGATAAGAGGAAAGCCATTAGATACAACCAAGATATTTTTCCCCGGCCATTGAAAAATTATAAAATTAGTTTTCCCTTGAGAAAAAGGATTTTGTAACTAATTATTCTAGTTAGCTAAAACCAAATTTGGGATATTATTTTGGACTTGATTTTCAAGAACAGTGCTAGTTGGGGATGCCTTTATTTTAAAAATGTATTGAAAATAATTATAGCCTCCTTTCAATATCTAAAGTATTTAATTAAATAATTTTTTATTAAATTTTTTTATTGAAAGTCCTAATTTTTGTATTGTGAGAAATAAACTATGATTCTATACCCATCTTTCATTCATAATTCTCTAGTTTTTTTTCTACAATAATCATTCCTTATGATCATATTTCACGAAGTTGAATCAATAGGTTCTTCTCCAATAAAAATGAATTCTAATCCATGTCATTTGTGAAGAATTTTAGTAGAGATTCTAACTCACCCTTGATTCATAATTTTTCCCTAAAATATTCTTGAATGAAGCTTTATTTCAAACCATAATATGAGATTTAGAAATTTTCAATTTGGAACATTGTTGCAACATTCTAGAGACTTTAACAACAAGGGAAATCTTCTACCAATATTCTTTCTTACCTAAAAAGGAAGCTTCTCTAAATCACATTACTTTTAATTTAAAGGGACACTTATTTGAAGATTTGTCCTCAAAAAATGTGTAAAAAATAGGGTAATCATCAAACCTAAAAGAATGATTTAAATTACTTGTATACCTCAATTTGTTTTAAAGCCATAAGTTAGAAAAGATAAATATATCTAGTCATTTTGTGATGTATGAGAAGTTTGATCTTATATTGGACCATGTAAGGACTCCATTACATTGTGGAACATCAATTCACTTATAAAATTAATGAAATCTATAAGTTATATATGTTATTTTAAAATTAAGGGAACAACACATACCTTTTCCTCTAATTTGTAAATAGTGTTAATATCCCCCTAACACTATGAGCACTTATTTTATAGAATCTAATGATACAGATAAGACATGCCGAAGAACCTTCTTTTGAATAGAACTAGATTGATCATACACATTAGAAATCCAAAATTTAAGGTCCGAGAAAAGATTATAACAATTACCAAGAAAATAATTAGTACCAAATGAATCCACTTTGAATGTTACCTTTCTTTGAGACCAGAGAACTACTAAACTCTTAAATGACCAAACAAACTCAATAGAAAATTTTTTCTAAGAGAACCACTAATCAGAAAGTTGTTTGGCATTATTTGAATTTAATTTTATTTCATGTAGTAGAAAACATATGCATTAGATAACTCTAAATAACACTAAATTTATCATTTCTTGTGAGGGGTGTTTAAGCCCCTAATATTCCAAGATAATATTTTCATGAGACTTGAGGATATTTCTCAACTCTCCTCAAAGAAATTAATGTATTCCTATCAAGAGAAGATTGGAGGCCAACTACCACTTCTTCCTTAGTTTACATTTTCTTTGATTTTCTCCTCTTAGGTTTACCTATGTTGGATTTTTCAAAATAAATTATAGCTTCTATTTGAGATATAGTTAAATCACCAAGGGAGTCAAATTCCAAACATTTTATTAACACCTCTTAAATTTCTTCTTCAATATAATCTTTGTTTAGAATTTCTTTTTCCAAATTATTAAAATTCTCTAGTTATTGAGCTACTTTTGAGATTATTTTTGTTATGGAAATATCAATTTTTTTTATCCATGTAGAAAAATTACAAAGTTATAAGGTGAATATTTCCTTTATCTCCTTCAACATTCATAGAATTCTCAATTAGAATGTCATCCTTTTCAATAAAAGAAGAATACGAGAGATCATATATTTTACTATTTATTCCTATTCCAAGATTGCTCTTAGGAATGATTAAGGATTGATCTAATTTACTCATTTCTAAATTTTTTTGCCAAAAACATTCAAGGATTAGGATTTAGTCTATTTTGGGATTTATTATGCAACAAATCTTTTATAAAGGTATTATGAGGAATATTTTCTTCTAACAAAGATCTACATTTGTTATTGATAGCTTTCTTGTCTACATTTTTTATATTACCTAGCTCCAAATTTTGATTATGGGTCCAATACATGAGGAGATTCCCAAAGGTCTTACAATTGAATGAAAAAGGATCACAATTTTCTAAATAAATTGATTGATGCCATACTCTAGAGTCTAAAATAAGAATAAATGATATGGGGATTTCTTTACATAGATAAACCAAAATACTAATCCTAGCAAACAAACCCAATACATCCTTCTCTAATTCCTTATCATATTCAACAAATTTACCCAAAGAATCACCAATATTTTCTATGACCTCTATATTCCAATACTCTGTAGGTAGATTAAGTAGCCTAATTGATACAAGGGATTTTTTTTCTTGAATAGGGGTCAAAATTTTGTTTTGAAGGGACAAAAATTTATCTTATTCAATTTAAAGAAACTTTATTAAATTCAAGAACATTGTTCTTTCCCTCTTGATTCCCAAATTTCATAGTAAAAATAATTTTGCTAAAAAACAATCTCGTCAACTACTTCCTAGTTCTTATTTACCCATTCAATCAAAATAGATCTAGCTAGTATGATGTTCTAGATTTTTTCAATCACCTCTTTTATTTGAAACTCATCTATTTTCCATTTTGGTAGAATATTTAAAAGAACCATGTTAGGGGCTAGTATAAGATAAGCGAGACAGTCTGATTTCTTTATAATTTTGAATTTGATACCTTGATTATGAGATAAAGAGGCCATAAATCTATCATTTTTATATGAAAAGTTAAAATGATTAAGGTTTTTAAGATAGGGGGATGAGAACTTCAATTCCTCCCATTTTTGTACTCTATATTTCTTTTCTCTTTACCCCATCTAAAATGATTTCCTTGTAGAACAATATTTTCTTTATCCAAATGAAGAATTTAAATAAACTTACCTCTTTTTTCCCCATTATAGTTTGCTTGGATCCTTGTTGTTCCTTATGCCTTTCACCCAATCTAACCAATCCTTATATTGATTTGCTCTTCCATTTGAAAAACTCCAATTTCTTACCAAAGATCTATGCTTTTCTCATATATTTCAAAGTTCACGATCTATTTTTGAAATGTCATTATTCCATTGAAATGAACAACCATTTGGAAACTCTCGACCTCCTTCAAAAAAACCTCTATTCCTCCCCCATTCTCTATTGATGACTCCCTGGACAAGATCGCCTCTCCTCTCCATTGTTCATTTGCTAGAAATTCTAGGTTTGCTTCATTTTCCCAAGATCTACCTCCTCTATGACACATTGTTTTCTTTGATTTCTTTAACTCTTGTAATTTTTTAATTTTTGTTTTCTCTTCCTACTTTGTTCATACCATGTAAATTTTGTATATTTTCCATAAATTCTCTTTCCACTCTACTTATTATAAAAGAAGAAAATTATACAATAAAATAAACATGTCTCATCAATAATTCATACACTTTATTTTTTAAATTAATTTACATTTTAAAGAACCTAAATAATTAATGTTAGGTATGGTTATTTTTAGTACAACATTATAAAACATATTCTATAATCAATAATTTCAAAGTCAATTATTGTACTTCAATTGTGTTTAATAGGTAGTTGAAAACATTTTCAAAGTTAATTATTTTGTACGCGAAAAGCCATCTAATCCAAGTCTTTCTAACAAATTAAAAAAAACTTGGCTGTGTTATAACTTTTCTTCTGCATATTATGCATTGAAGGAACCTTAGTTTGTCTTGTACCATCCAGATTTTGTCTTCCTACATTATGAGACCTACCAAAACAATTTTAATACAGACAAAGTTGGAAAAATGAACCGCTAGAAAAAGATGACATGTCAAAATACGCTTTGAATAGTGGACGGTGGCCGGGCCTTACAAACCAATGACCACATTTTCCTCAACACCCGGTCAAATCTATGACGACTTACAAACCAAAGTTGGTATTGAAAAATGGAACCCGTCCTCTATGCTGAACGGCACATGGCTTCTTCTGGTTTTGTCTCCACTGGAGATGAGACTGATGTTGGTCCTCTTCAAACTATAACAACAAATATCTCTCTCATATAATTCATCATTTTTACTACCATGTCTATGTATGGAATTAAAGTGCATACCATTCAACTAATTTATTTATTTATTTTTAGTTGATCATTTGTGTTGAAAATTGTGTTAATATGAAATATTATTTTGTTTTTGTATGTTAGTTTTATTTTAATTTTTTTCTTAGAAATAGTTATGTAGTTTATTGATTGAATATTATAATTCTTCGGGATGAATTTGTTAAATTTTGTTTGTAAAGTTAAAATAAAAAGTGATTGCAATGAACATAAACTTAAATCAAATTATTGGGCTATCTCCTTTCTGTTATATTTGATGGTTTCTGCTCTCGTGAGAGATAATGCCCATGCTTTCTTTGCACAAATTTTATGTCTACGGCCTCATATTGGCGGTTTCATTTATCTAAAGCTCAGTTTACTTTTAATGCAATTCATTTTTTGTTCAAGCACACCATGGATGATCCACATTCTACTTTGTTCTTCCCTCCACTTTCAGAGGTGACCTCTTCTTTTGAAAATTAATTTGGTTAGTGAATTGTCTATATGTTTGGCTATCTCTGGAGGAGATTTTAATATTCACTCTTTGAAGCTATATATCTACTCTTTGAAGCTATGTAAAAACCATTTTTGATCAATACATGATACAGTGGCTTTGCCACTTTTTCCTAAAAAAATTAAAAATCAAATCAAATTATAAAGTATGAATAAAAATATCACTTATCTAACTTGTCACTTATCACTCCCAATGTGCATAAATGTGTATATATCTATAGAGATTGACTAAAAGAATAAAACATATTTTTTTATTTTTACATTGAACTTTTAATGTTTTGTCAATTAATATTAATGACCTATTAGAATAAAAAACTAATAAATACATAGTTCATTAATTACAATATGTCTACAATGTCTATATGTGTAGCTTGTAGAATTAGTTGTCCTCTTGCTCCTCTTAGATGCTAGAGTAGTCTCCTAAAGTGGTGTTGTTTCATAAGGATTTTGAGGTTTCCAATATACATTTTTTCTGCAAGCATTTTGTAAAGGATTTATTGATTTAAAAAATAAAACCTAGTCCCTTTATCATTGCAGTGCAATCTACCATAAATATTGTCAAGGAGAAGTTGCAAACCAAGAAAGTAATACTAAGCTCTATGTTAAAACTTTTCAAATTTGAAGAGCTTTATTTTATTTTGATATTAGGGATTGAACTAATGAATGAAACAAAAAGAAAAAGAAATGTTGGAACATAAATTGGCATTTTGGACCTTATATAGTATTTAAATTTTTTATTTGGTAAGAATTCTAATGGATTTTAAGTATTATGTTATAATATATTATTTTATTTGATATGGATATAGCATATTCATTTGTAGGCATCAAAAAAGAGATTGATATGATTAAATGTATGCTAAATTTTATGAATTTGAGTTCCCATATGCAATTTTTTCTTTTGAATTATCTTGATATATATATCACCTTATGCATGGTATATGATATTTTCTCTTTCCATTTGTACTTTTTATTGATTCATTACATAAATTTTTTTATAGTATTTAATACTACCTATATTTCAATGTCTATCATTTTCTTAAAATGTAATTCTTAAATTGGAGCTAAAAGATGAGCATAGTTTCTTATTTTTCAATGGATAGGAGAATTGTACATTTCTATTTCACTTTCTAGACTTTGGAGGCTATGGAGATTCATCCTTCTTAGTTTTTCAATGCCTCTATGTTTCCAATCATCATGACTATGTTGCTATCTTATACTAAAGCTTTTTCCTACTTGTTGTGGAATGTAGCTAGGTAAAGAATTGTGTGTTAGTTTGAAGAATATCTAAGATTTCAAGTTATAAATCCTTTTGCAATAAAAGTTACAAGTGACAAAGTTCTAGTATGCGCTCTACCAACATAAAGTGGCGATGAAGGCTTGTTGGAATTCTTTGTATTCATATCGATTGGATGATTTGGCCATGCAGTTTTGAGAACATGTTCAATGATGTTCATTGCATGCTATAATGAAGATTCAAGTGTTTTGATGCTTCAAAAGATCAATTATTCAATTATAGAGTGTTACGCTTAGTTTCATATGCCTATCCTTCATCATAACATATGTTCATTTTCTTGCACCAACATAAGATTGTACAATTTAGTTGTATGAGTTTTTGTGGACACTCTACATGTCTCATAGTGTTTGTGGTTTGAACTTCATGAATATCTATCTTGTTTCCTGTACCAAACAAATATTTGAACTTAGTTTATGAAGATGTGATTTTGTTGCGGCTGACTTGGGTATGTTAATGATATGTGCCACTAATTTTAGATTGAGCAGAGTTCAAGGAGTGTTTACAGGTGTTGTATGAGTCATTTTGACTCATCTAAAATAGATATATATAATGCTACATCATTTTTTTATACCGCCAATAAAGATGAAGGCCAACATGTTCCAAGTTTCATTATTTCTTATTTAAAACCTACTGAACTTATATTTGGCAAGCATGGAGATGATATATGTATATATATATATATATATATATATATATATATATCTGTCTATGTGTGTGTGTGTATAAGATCAAAGTTGTGAAGATTATAATGGAAGTGTTTGAAGATGTATGAGTGCATGTGCATAGTGTGACAAGATCTGCTACAAACTAATAAGAAGAATTGATGGCTATTACTCGTTGAATCCATAATATCAATCATATTTTAGTTGTTCTTTCTTTCAATTAGAGAGTAGTAGCTTCCTTGGGTTTTAGCCCCTAAGAGAAATTCTAGGAGTAGTTGATTCCTTGGGATGTAGCCCAAAATCAAATTGTAAACTATTAGTTTCTTATGAGGTTAGATTAGGATAGTAACTCCTAGCAACATTTTGCACTGTGGTTTTTCCCCTGTGGGGTTTTCCACATAAATCTAGTGTCATCTATGTTCTTGTGTGGATGTTTATCTTCTTTCATGTTTTTTTAAGTAGGTGAATGCTCAATTGGTTTAACTCAACATCAATAATAGTTAATTGGGATTGATTTTTAAAGCATGATTCACCCCCCCTCTCAATATTCTAGTGTGTTCATCATGTTGTAGATGCTTAAAATATGTTTTTCCAATGGAATACAATAATTAAGAATAAAGAGAGATTCCAAAACTATTATTGACCTTTTAGGAATGGGGAATCTCCTCCATGGAATATTAGTGATTAAATATTGGAGTTTAGGTCACTATTAATATAGTTCAAATGTTTTAAGGTTAAGTATGCTTACTAGGAGGGAAACATTATTATCAATTACCTTGCTAATGAGGGAATTGGCATAATAAAATGGACTTGTTGGACATCTATCACTTAGCTACCAAGATTAGCTACTAATATTATAAAAAAGGGGTGATCACACAATAATGAGTCTCACATTTTGGTAAAATTAGGAAATTGAAATTAATATTTTTAACTAAATCTTCACTTTCTGATACTTATAGCAGCTAAAACATTAAGAATTTAAATATGATTCGAACTAGTGATTTGTGACAATTTTTGTGTTGATTCTAAGTATAATTTAGACATAAATTGTGATTTTTCTATGTCACCACAATTTTTTTTTTATAGAAAGGATAAAATTATAATTTTTGAAATATAGATTTGTAACATCAATATCTAGTGCTTGGATACTTTTGCATAATTGCTTGTTGCATATAATTTTTTAATTAATTTTCAAAGATAGAGTAATTATAATTTGGACATAAGTTTATGTCATGGTTCATAGCTTGTTTCACATGTATCAATTTCATTTTTGAATGAAAAAAGGACATCAATACCTAATGCACTATTTTTTTATTTTTTTTTAGCATTTTACTATTTTCCACATGATTAGAATAGTGAACTTGATGTTCAATGAAAAATCTATGTTTAGTAAACATATAAAATAAATATATAATAAAATTATACTTGTTGGAAAGCTCATTTCGAGGACTACAATCTTGCAAGTTATCCTGCCAAGTTCATTCCATTTAAAGGTCCAAACTAATACTTTTGAGGAAAATTTAAAGTAGACAGAAAAAGTGGCTAGCCAAGGACCTTCATTCGAAGGTATTTCATTCCCACAAAAAAATGGTAAAATAACCTTTGAACAAAGGTAATTTATAAAAATAAAAAAATAGCTTCATTTAAAGGTAAAAGGTCCCTTTTATTCCTTTTCTAGAAATTTCCATAAAATGAATAGAAAGGGACCCTCAAATGAAGATCACTTTTATCTAATTTTGGAAATTACCTTCGTTTGATGTTTTTTTTACATTTTCAACCTTCGAGTGAAGTTCCACTTTTGAACAAAGGTCCATCTTCAAATGTAGGTACTTTATGAGATACCTTTGAATGAAAACACCTTCGTTTGAGGAATAACCTCTTAACAAAGGTCCACATTCAAATGAAGGTAATTTTTGACATACCTTCAAATGAAAGCACCTTCATTTGAAGAAAAACCTTTGAACAAAGGTTTTTTCAAGTTCTTACTTGCATCTAGGATAAAAAACAATTGATATTTGAAAATTTTGGGAACCATTATTGTGGGATGACATAAAAATGAATTGGAATTTCAAAACTCCATGGGGTTGCAAGCTAAGTGGGCTTAATCTTGGGGAAAGATCCATGAGTAAGCATGTTTGAGCTGGAGTAGTACTGGGATAGGTGAACTCCTGAGAAGGCCCGGTGCTTCACCTCTCTAAGGATCACCTAGATACAATGAGTGCGAAGTGGACCATTTATTATCATGAGAGATGGGTTCTTGTGAACTAGTACTCATGAAACATGGGTCAATGAGTTTGACTGTTAAACTACATGGTTGAATCTTGATAGCAATATCACAATTTCAAAACTAGTTATCCTTTCCATATGGATAAGATGAGGTTTTGCACACTTAATAGGCAATATTAAAAACAAGGTGAATTATTACTATAATTATCTTAATGAAAGCCTAAATTATAGTCTATATTGGAGCACCAAAGCTAAATATGTTTAGATTAATAATGACTTTAAGAGAAATATTAGTATTATATAATTGAGTTGACTTCGTCACAAGTGCCAGTCATACTTTGATTCCAAAACCATATTCAAGATGTTATTTTGTATTCTATTTCTAGTCAAAGATGTCTATCCCAATTTACTTCTCATCTCTACTATCACCTTTTATAAACTCTATATTAAATTATTTCTCTACAATGGTTCTCTCTACATTCAATTTCCCATTCATATTATTATTATTCATTTTAGTGAGATTACTATGGGATGATAAAGGGTTAACATCACTCTTTTCCCTTTTGTTAAGCTATAGAGAAACTAAACTAATTAGAACATTTTTACCAAAGGGAATTTCTCCTTACTTCTAGGAAATGTAGGGGCATGTTGAAGATCTCATTAAGTAGTGAGTAAAATTATGAAGCCAAAAATAGGTGGTTGTGAGATGCATAAGGTTCACTATTATGGAATCCTTAATAAACTAAGCCATGGGGATGTGTTGCTAGGGTTAGAAAGTTCTAAGGCTAGGTAAAAACAAGGAATTTTAGTTTATTGAATCTTTTCTCAAGGAGGGTGAGGTTGTGATCAAGGGTCAAAATGGCTAAAAAAGAGATAATTTTTCATATCATTGGAATGAAATAAGTTAATACCTTATAAAATAATTTTATTTAGAGGATAGGTTCTCTACTATGCATGGCTCTCAATTCCTCCTTCTAGATCACTTAAAGAGCCAAATATTTATTACTTTTCAAATATTTCTATCTTCCTCCTTAGAAAATAATACTAACAATGGTGCCTCTCCCTCTAAATAAAGGTTTGACTAACTACCTATATCAATATATTTTTTCTTAAATCCTATTTTACTCACGTTTAAAGTCATCAATGCCCAATCCATTACTACTAGAATTACCAGAATGTGAATCATAAAAGAGAAGAACAAGGGTAAGAAAAAGGGCAAGGATAAATATTTTGTAGACCCTTGAGTATATCAATTTGGACATCTTTAATCTACATTCTACCTAGTCTCATAATGCTAATAATGTTGCTCCCTCCACCCTAGTTAGATGTCCAAAGATAACATAGCATAAAAAGGAAACTTTCTTATTCTATATGTAAGCATATTCTTCTATCTTTAGAAGGGGATATAATTAATCATATAATGGGGCTCCCTTGTAGTTTTGTTGATACCAAATAAAAATAAATTCGGATCAAATTTTTTGCTACTAATCTTGCAATTGAAACCCACCTTTACCCCTAAAATGAAAGAATTTAAAGGCCAAAAATGGATAACCTTTTGAAGGCTATAGGGAAGGGGGAGAAGGTTAGATAGACTCATCAACAATATGAATTTTAATGAAATAAACAATAGAATAATTCTACAAGATTAACAAATGACATAAGTAAGCTAGGAAAGGGTAATACATTTGAAGGAGTTTAAGAAAAACTCAAAAGTGATGCAAATAATCGTTATCGATTTTGATTATAGTCCCAAGGCCCATATTAAGTGGAAATTGATGAATATTGTCCCTTGATGATTCTAAAGTAGAGGAGATAGAAGAATAAGAAACCCGCCATGATAATGATAATGAATACTATGATAATTTTTTAGTTGATTCCCCTACAAATATGCAAGAGGAAAATGAGGAGGTAAATTTGGATGTGGTTCAAAATATGATGAATAAAATGGAAAAATTAATGAGTAAAATGGTTAATACTACTTAGAATATGATGAGGCATTTTGCATATGCTATTGTGATCTTGCAGACTAAACTTAAAAGGAGGAAGTGTATGATAGAGAGCAAGCTAGTTAAAATTAAAAAAATAAAAAATAAACAGATTGATATGCTATTGGATAGTGGAGAGACAACCCCCTAAAAGGTGAAATTGAACACTTTGTGCAAAAACTTGAAAAACTTGATTACTCATCATACAATTTAACTTTAATTTTTTTTACTATTATTTTTTGATTGTCTCTATAGTATTTTATAATATTATAATTTAAAATTATTATGATTAAAACTATTATATTTGTTCACTATTTTTTTCTCCTCTTGTTAGCCCTATTTGATTATTTTGTTGTTATAAGAAAACATAACACTTATTTTCCCTCTTTATAATATCAAAAGCATTAAATAAACATAATTCTATAGCCAAAAATATTAATAATTAAGAAACAATTGTTTTAATTATTTTTAATAAGGAGATGCCTAACATTTTCAAAGTCAAAACTTGTGCTCCTACTCTTTTCGTTTTCCTCACTTCACCCAGTCCAATTAGTCATTCATGTGAATGTGATTTATTGGAAGAACAGTAATTTGGGTTTTGCCATCCAGCTTTTGTCTTCCTACTTATAATAAGACCTACCAAAATACTTTCAATACATACAAAAAAAGAGCTGGAAAAATGAACCGCTGGAAAGAAGCGCATCGTCAAAGAAAGAGATGACACGCTGATACAAAACACATGAATATTGGACCGTAACCAGGATTCAACCACAAATTTGCCCGAGTATACACGTTAAAATTGACGAGGACTTAAAATCCAAAAGAAGTTTTTGTTTGAAAATGAAACCCGTCACCTACCACATGACTTGTTACGGTTATTGTTTCGACTTGACTTGACTGATGTTGGTCCTATTCAAACTATAACAAGGAATACCTCTCTCCTATAATCCTGCCACACTAATTCATCCTAGTTTAGGTTATATGTAAAACCATGTCCTTTAGTTTGGATTGCTTTATGATTTAGTTCATCTGTTTATTTCTTTTCTTTCCTTTTTTTTTAAAAATGTGCTTGTTGTTTCATTAATTCATGTATCAAAAGTTTTGAGTTGAGAGTCTACAAACATATATTTATGGACATCATCTTCAACTATTTGAGATCAAATATTGACATCAAGTAACATTTAAAAGACATTTAATTGCAATTTTATCAATTTTATTTACATTAGTTGCATCAATATATGCATCTCTATTGAGTGTGTCTTTAAGCTTTGCATATTCAGAAAGGATCTTAATTATTGTCAAGAAATTTGATGATCTTATCTTTTCTTTTAACAAGCCTCATTGTGCTTTAGAACAAATATACAAAAGAGGCAAACCTGTTGGAGGAGGTAACATTAATCATAGACATGGATGCACCACTCAAACTAGGTGGCATGCCCTGACTTAGTCTAGGACCAAGCCACATGCACACCTCTATCCCAATATTAAAAGGTTTACAATATGTTTGTACTATTCCCTTGATCTCTATCTTGCATCCAACTACCATCTTCTAGTCTTTTGTTAAAGCTTACTAGTCAATCAACAAGGTAACATCATATTGAATTCTCAAAAATATTGTTTTTCCTTCCCAATTATTTCCTTTCTTAAATGTATATAGGTATTTCATTCAATCTCAACTATTTACTATCCAAATTTAATTTGACTCATTTTTAAACCTAGATCCTTTAGTTAGGAAATACATTTTCTTCATTCTATACTAGTGACAATAAACATTTGGGTTGTAAGTGTATTATTATTAATACTGATCTATTAATACATATGCCCCTTAAATATAATGTCTACATATTTAGTATATAATTCTACACGTAGATATTCAATTTGGAGGTGTAAATACATTGTTATTTACGTTTTACTATTTTTTATAATTATTGAAAAGGAATAAGATATATGTTTTGATTAGATTAAAAATGGAAGGGCCAGTACCCATTACAAAACAACCATAGAGGCAGATGAGGAACTCACGAGAAGTGAGAAACCCAAAAACTAAAACTTCAACTAGCAATAAACAACTTTGAAGAAAGCACACAGAGTCAGGACTAGCACTGAACCACATGACACCTATAGGTCTCCCAACAACTTGAGACCAGTGATCACATTTCACTCTTGAGACATGAATTGAAGCTTCTTTTCAAAAGTCACAGGGTCTTGTTGAATGGCATGAGTATTCACCGTGACATCATGAGCTAAGGTATCCTCTATTTTACCCTTCTTCTCTACATATGACCATCCTGAAGGATGAGAGTAGTGCTCTTCACTATTTTTTTACTATAATCAGTGATGAACCTAAGGCATTACATGGTTTTCTCCTAGTTCTGATGGATAGCATCAATCTTAGTCAACAAATTATTTTTTTCTTTTTTAGTACCAAAAATGGCACACAAATCTTCCATCTCCCTTTCTCACCTTGTCCACTTCTCGAATGACCTGGCCAAAGAGGAAATCATGGACCCTATTGCTCCTTATTATCCACCTCCCCCGACCATGTGACCTACTCCTTGAGAACCTTTCCCTCCAAAATTTGGATTCTTTCTTTAGCGATGATCAACTAGCCCAAAAGCCACTTCATGATACCCCTTTGGATGTTATTTATCTATGAGATTTCATTTATTTTTTTACCAAGGAGTTTAGCAGGGGTATGAATCAACTTAGGTTCAGTTCCAGTTTCCTCCAGATTAAAGCATAGATTGGGATAATTTTGAGGGTTAAGGCTAGAAACAAGGGGGTATGTGTAGGATCATCACGGAAAAAATAGGCCCTTAAGTGGCAAAAAATTCAAAAAAATCAGAGTTAGGAAACTTGACATAAAAATTTCAATATTTTATCTATATCATTTCAAAAATATGTAAGAATAGAATCTGTAGCAAATTGAATGTAGTTTCTAAACTACTAGGTTTTTAAATAAAAAAAAAATCTATTGGGTGAAAATTTGAAATTTCAATGCAATGGTACTTAAATTTCAGGAAAAAAATAACAAGTAGGTGTTTGTCTGACCACCCTAACCACAATAAAATGATAATATTTTTTATAATAATTTAGATATAAGTAGAGGACTCATGCCCCGATGTGATACATATTTTTTGTAATTTTTTCCCAATAAATAATTAATTATGAAATTTTTATTACAACTTTTTAAAAAATATAAAAACTCGTATATCACCACCTTAATTTGGTCAAAACTTGATGAAATTCAATTTTTCTTTTTTTAATCCTATAGTATACGAAGCATAGAATGTGACACATGTTTTGGATTCAAAAATTGTGATACCGTTTGAAAGCTATATATGTTTTTCAATTAGCCTATCAATCAGGACTTTAATTGTAATTTGAATAGAAAATAAATAATAATTACTTATTAAATTCAAAGTAAAGCATAATTTATATCAGTGGAAAGTTGAGAATATCCTTTAAAAACCCTTTCTGTTTCATCAATTTTGGGTAAAAAAATAGTTGCCAGCCACATACCCATCATATTGCCACTTTTTGGCCCATCATGATCCTGCACATACCCAAGGGGGTGTTGGGAACATCAAATATATTCACATGAGCATAAGAGTGCAAAGGAGAGTCAGCTGGGGTGGGATTCCATGACTCATCATTTGAGTTGTTAGAATCCCCATATGAAGAAGTAGAAATAGGTGTGGATTTTGACAAAGGGGTACATTTGATGATGTTGGGGGGTTTTTTCATTCACAGGGGCTTTACCCCAAGGTTGGGTGCTACAACGGATGGCAAGAGGGGTTTCATCCAAAGTGATAAGGGATTGGGGTCCATAGAGGCATTGGTGGGGTCATGAATGGCTAGAGTGTTCTTTCAAAAAGTGGTAGGGGAGGGAAGCAATGCAAAATAAAACTTGAAGTGATGATAAATAAGGCCCTGGTGGATGGGTAATTTCTTGCATTTAACCTAGACACTTCTAACAGATTTCTCAAGTGAGGACAAAAGCCAAAAGGGGAATTCCATTTTGTCATTAGACCTAAGATGATTAAGCATAGGAAAGAAATGAGCATGGAAGTAGTAGAAACACCCTTCAAGCATGACATATGTGTATGTGTAGGATCATCATGGAAAAAATAGGCTGTTAAATGGTAAAAAATTTAGAAAAATCAGAGTTAGACAACTTGACATAAAAATTTGAATAAGTTATCCATATTATTTCAAAAATATGTAACAATAGAATCTGTAGAAAATTGAATGTAATTTCTAAACTACTAGGTTTATTTTAAAAAATAAAATATATTTGGTGAAAATTTGAAATTTCAATGCAATAGTGCTTAAATTTCAGGGAAACAATAAGAAGTAGGTGTCCTCACACCCTAACCAAAATAAAATGATAATATTTTTTATAAGATTTTAGATATAAGTAGAGGACTCATGTCTCAATGTGATGCATATTTTTTTGTATTTTTTCCAAGTAAATAATTAATTATGATTTTTTTATTACAACTTTTAAAAAAATATAAAAACTTGTATTTTTTACCACCTTAACTTGGCCAAAACTTCATGAAATTCCTTTTTTTTTTAATTCTATATTATGCAAAGCATAGAATGTGACACATGTTTCATATTCAAAAAATATGATACCATTTGAAAGATATAGATGTTTTTCAATCAACCTATCAATCAAGACTTTAGTCATAATTCAAATAGAAAATGAATAATGATTATTTATTAAATTCAAAGTAAAGCATTACTTATATTAGTGTAAAGCCAAGAATCTCCTTGAAAAACTCTTTTTGTTTCATTAATTTTGGGTAAAAAAATATCGTTAGCCCATACCCTACACATACCCATCATATCGCCACTTTTTGGCCCATCATGATCCCGCTCATACCCATACCGCATGGGGAATTCAATTTTTTTTCTCCAGACACAAAGAATGTTCACACAGTTAAAACAATTCTACAATCTATTCACCCTCTCGCCCTCTTTCAAAAAACATTTCATGTCTTCTTGGTAATGGATTTTCAACTTATGATGAGTGCAAATCCTTTCTAGAGAGAGCCCTATCACCTCCACAATTAGCTTAGTAGTCACCAAGAAGGAGACCCCTTCAACAATAATAGTTCTTTCCACCAAATAATTAGAGAACTCCAAAGAAATCTTGGGGTCATGCCCCTACATCCCCTCCACAAACAAATCCAGCTTGCCTTGTTCCAAAATGGTCCAAACCTCCTTGTCTTTCTTCCATCTATCATAGTTGGTAGGTTCATCTTGAACCAAATCTCCCCCCATAGGTAAAATCACAAATTTCAGAGCAAGGTAACCCCAACTGTAGGAATTGCTATACAAAAACTAGAGCTGCAAGTAAATGTAAATATCAAAAGATTGATTAACAGGCTTAAGTTGCCATAATTGAAGAGCATGATAACTATCAATAAGAGCTGACATCGTATCCAACACGATCTCATTTGGATAGTACATTAACATCATGTTGAATTAATTCGAGGATCTGACTTTGGATTTGGACGATATCATCCCATATTACTAAATTTTGAGTAAAAGCTCCAAGATTTTCTAATGCATTGGCAACTTTATTGTCGCTCCTATACATGTTATTAACACTACAATTCACAAGGGAGATCATGACATAGTGAACCGAGGCCACAAGGTCTTGAAGGGTCCAGTAGGGAAAGGATTTCCTTATCAACATAAGATTTATGTTTTTAGAGTCCCCTTCTATAACCAAATTTTATATCCCTACTTGCATGGTAATTTGTATGTCATGGAAGGCCATTGCCACCTCAACAAAACTAGTTGATTGAAACCCCAAGTTAACTGTGTATGCAAGAATTAATTTTCCCTTGTGGTCATAGATGACCTAACCTCCACCCACCTGACCTAGGTTAGGTTTTTCCAAGCCATCAAAGTTGAGCTTTAGCCAACTAGGCTCATGGGGGAGGGGGGGCAGAATAAGATATATGTTAAGAAGAATTATAGGGGAAAATTGATGTTATAGGAAGAGGTGCATTTGTTACCTTTGATTAACTTCATGATTTTATTAATGTTATTCTAAACTACATTTAGTTAGATCTACTATTATTTTCATTCTCAATGGTTCCCAATAAACAATATTTTTTTAAATAGACATGTGTTAAAAGGAAAATAAGTGTTGAATAATAGAATCTTATAAGGGGTTATGCAAGGGATATGTTTAATGCACCTTTTTTGAACACAATCATGCATTAGAATCTCTATAGTATTGTTCCTATATTAATAATGGATCTTATGTTGAGGCTTGGGAAATAGAGTTGTTGAAAGAATGAAGAAGTAACCCTTTTAATGTGTTGTCATTAATGCCAACATTAATTGCTGACAATTTCTCTAATCTGATAAATAGAAAGAAGACATGTATCTTAATCCAATATTTTTATTTGAAATTTCTTGTGCAATAAGATCTTCTAATGAGGTTACATTATGTTATTCCTAATTACTTTGTGCATCCATGATCAAGATTTCATCATTTTTTTATGAACAGGCTGAAAGTTACAAGTAACAATAGTTCGACATACAGTTTTGGCTTTATATAGTGTAAATGGGTAAGTGTAATCTGGTCTACACTCCTACAGTGATTGGAGTCATACTTTTCAAAGTTTAGATATAATTTATAGGTATCATTGCACTATAAATTAGAGATGGCAAGTGATTATATGACTAGATGGATCATTGGTGATTGTTTAATTGGCTTATTTTGTGATTAGGTCTAATTCCTAGCCGACCTAATGGTTGACATATGTTGTGGAGATAAAATGTGCATTATGGATATTAATGAGATCTTTTTTAGGTCCATGCTAACCTAAATTAAGTGTTGAATATTGTTTTTAGCACAAATATGTTTTTGAATCAAGTGTGAAGCCGACAAGGAAATTTTGAATTAAAATAGGGCTACATCTAATTAGGCCAACCTAATTAATGTATGCAAATGTATTGGGTATATATGTAAGATATTTATGAGTTGTAGGGTGACATGACATTATATTTGATGCAAGATGATGTGATTTTATAGTGTCAAAAAATGTTGTCCATGACATTTTCACACTTGTTTGGGTCCTCCCTATTGAATTGAGCATAATGTTGCCTTGATTTAGTGTTGTAATGTGTTTAACACATTCACATTAGGTCTTGGGCCCTTGTAAGTTAAATGAACTTAATGGTGCCTTATTTTAGGTGTTGTAAATTGTTGCACCACACTTTTACACTAATATAGGGTTTTCAGTATTAATTGGGCTTCTCTATACTTTAATTGGCCTAATTTTACATCTACAAGCCTCATTTAGTGCATCTTTCTGAGGATAATCTTGATATAAACCAACATCCAATCATAATTCATGTCTTTCTAGGTTGTGTGGCCTAGATTTAGTGATCTTGGACTCATATGCCACCTTGGGAATATGAGTCCCACCTAGGTTTTAGGGCCCCAATCTAGATTTCACATGAATCTAAGCAGTTTTGAAAAATGTGTCCCATAGTTAAGCCTAATGGGACTCATACGCCACTTCTAGCATATGAGTCCTGTGTGACCCAAAAATAAATTTAATTCAAATTCTTGGTTGGATTTTATCCTCCTAGATCTTATGTGATCTTTTAGTGTTGTAATTTTGGGAAATTTAACATAAACAAGTATAAATACAAGGTTATTTAACTCATTTTCATAACAAGACTTTCATGAGAGCATTCCTTATAGAAAATTGGAGTTCGCAAAAGCATTCAAGTGTTCACAAGAGAATTCAAGAGCATTCAAGGGATGATTATCAAGTTTTTTAGAGTGTTATTCATGTATCAAGCATAATTTCAAAGTCACCATGCATCATGTTTGTTTTTGAGCTAACAATTGTGGTGTAGGGTTCAACTAAATATCTATCACATTCAAGCAAGAGTCAAGATCTACATCCATTCGAGCCACTTCATACATGTTTGCATTACTTTATTTCTAGGGTTTGGTGAGTTGCAACATTACATTTTGTTCATTCATCCTTCCTTAATTTTGTTTCATTTCATTACAAGTTTTGATTACCAAAATGGGGTTTGACCAAGAAAAAACCCTTTCCACTAACAAAACAACATGTTTCCCTCTCTCCAGTGTGTGATTTTCAGATCTAGGTTGAAGATACATTGAAGAGCATGTTTGGAGAAAGTTGTCAAGTGTTCAAGGTTGTCAAAGTTGTCACCTTGCATTGGAGATCATTGAAAGACATCTACAGGTCACAAATCATAGTTTTTTTTGCAAGAACATTTGAAAAGATTGAAAGTGTTGTGGAAACATCGAAGGTGTTTTCATTGATGTCAACATGCCAACTAGTTATCAACTAGTTGTTGTTGGATGTATATGTCAAGGATATTGAGAAAATTGTAATGAGGATATGTTGTAGGTGTTTAGTGGGTGCTCTAGGTTTTGGTCTAGATTTTCTCCCGTGTTTGTGCAGTTCAAACATGTTCATGGTTGTTAGTATATGCTATATCTAGATTTTAAGTTGTTGATTTGTTGTACAATACAAGTTGTGTTCACCAGTTGTGAAATGTGGTTTTGTATGTTTTTGATCAAGGTCTAGGAGAAATGTTTTTGGTATGGATTTCTCTTTGATGAAATCTTATGAATTGTGGTTCTAGAGTTGAGTTTCCCTAGTTCTATTGAAGATAGTTTCAACATTTGGAAGATTCATGCTTAATGATTCTATGTGTTTTACATTAGTTTGGCCGACGTTGTGTGAAATACTACTTTCGAGGATGATGAAGTGTGTTGGATCTTTTTGGGTCCCTTAAAGCATGTGTTTGGGTTTCCTTAATTCTAATTCCACCATAGGATGTTTTGACATCGACCTAATTTGAATATGAATTAGATGGTCGACTTTGGATATGTTTCAAAGTTGAAGATGGTATAAATACAAGATGAGTTAGTGATGAAGAAATATACAAAAGAAAAGAAGAAGAGTGATAAAGAGAAAAGAGAAAGTGTAGTTTGATGTGACATTGATTATATTCAATGAGTGTGTGTGGTGTGAGTGTGGAAGACCAGTGTGAAGCTTAATGTTGAGTTTTTGGATGTAGTGAGCAAATAATGGACTCTATCATTCATGCATGTCTGTAGGTGATTGTGGTGGAATCCTCTGTTGCATTGGCATTGTAGTTTTTATGTAAAAGGTCTTCTTTATCTTCTTTGTATCTATATGGTAGTCAACCCTCTGGGTTGTTAGCCCTATTAGATAGTGAGTCCTCTATTTTGGCAGTGAGCCTTTTCTAATCAGTTTTGATATTCTCTATATTGTGAGTTAATCCTCACTGTGGTTTTTCCCTTATTGGGTTTTCCACGTAAATATGGTGTTATTGTGTTTATGTGTTGGATTTGAGATTTTGCATTGGCATTTGATGATTAATCATTTAAGCAGTATTAAGAGTTAGTTCCAGTGCTTGAATTAAAGGTTTAATTTTGTGACAACTGATTCACCCCCCCCTTAGTTGTCCTATTCAATAATTAGTATCAGAGCTTGGTTCCTTGGTGAAGAGCTTAACTACTTGAGGAAGGTTGGATATGGCTAGCAAAATGGTTTATGATTATCCGAGGCTCGATGGAACTAATTATGGTATCGGAAAAGTATTGATGGAAGAATATCTAGAGTATTGCAGATATGATGTGGAGAAAGCTTACAATAATCCTTACACTTTTCCTGCTAATGGTTCAAGTACCTTGAAGAGATCAAAGCACATGAAGCAAATAATAAGGTGAAATACATCTTGAAGAATAGTCTGGTACATTCCAAGTTGATTAAGGTTCAAATTTTGAAGATGACTAAGGAAGTCTGGGATGCTTTGGAAAGAGCACATGATGGTGATGAAAGAGTTAAATAGGAGAAATTACAAAACTCGGAGACACTTTTTGATCTTCTACATGTGTCTGAAGATGACAATGTTAAAGATTATGTACATAGATTGGATGAGATAGTGGTTGGAATGCATGGACTTGGTGTTGCTATAGATGAAATTAGGATTGTAAAGAAGATTCTCATAACTCTTCCTAATTGCTTACAACTTAAGAAGGTGAGTGCTATTAAGTAGGCTATAGATTATAAGACCTGTACTAGGGATCTACTATTAGGATTTTTGACATCTTATGAGATTAGGAAGCTAAGTCTAAGGAATGGAAGCAAATTAGAGGTCCTACTTTTAAAGCTACAAAATTTGAAGATCTTTATGAAGAAAACTTTGATGAAATAGAAGATAACTTTGTAAGAAGGATGGGGAAAGGCTCTGGTAAGTATGAACATAAGTTTCCCTTTAAATGCTTTAGTTGTTGATAAATAGGTCATTATGTTGCAAAGTGTCTTGAAAGAGCTAAAAGGAATAAACAAAGATATGAGAAGGAAAAGAAAGGAAAGAAGATTAACAGAGCTTGCTATGTGAATGAGAATGCTAGTATATTTGATGAGGATTCAAAATATGAAGATCTTGATGATAATGAATGCTTTTTCTCGGTGATTAAGGATGAATCTACTTCTGCTAATGCCAAAAAATAGGTAAAGGAAATCCCTCCAGAGAAGGAGAAAAATGAAGGTACGGTTATCTCTTCCAGGCTACATGCTAAACAAGAGAAAAATTATTCGGTAGTTGATAGTGGTTGTTCACATCACATGACTAGTCATAAAAGTAATTTATTAAAGCTTGATAAATATTATGGAGGCTTGGTTATGTTTGGAGATGATACTGGTGCTAAAATGTGTGGGATCAGTTTAGTAAGTTTTGATGGCAAGCATCATACTAACGATGTTTACTATGTTAAGGGTTTAAGGCATAATTTGTTGAGTGTTGGTTAAATGTGTAGAAAAGGATATGATATTGTGTTTAAGGATGAGTAATGTGAGATCTAGAAAGGATTTGGAACATTGATCTTGCTACAGGAAAGAAATATGAAGGGAATATCTATCAACTTAAGGTTTTTGATGGACGATGCTTTATAACTCAAATTAATGACAGCTGGTTATGTCATTGGAGAATGTGTCACATGAATTTTGATAACTTGGCAAGGATCAATGTTGTTTAGGCCATGAGAGATTTAGCAAGAATAATAAATCCTGTTAATGCTATTTGTAGTAATTTTCAGTTTGGAAAGCAAGAAAGAAATCATTATAGATCAAAGGAACAATCTACTACTAGACTACTGGATTTAGTTCATACAAATATTTGTTGTCCTACAAGAGTGAGAAGCCTACTTGGTGAAAGATACTTTATGCCTTTAATTAATGATTATTCTAGATATACATGGGTGACATTTCTTAAAGAGAAATCAAATGCATTAGATAGATTCAAGACATTCAAAGAAATGGTTGAAAATGAAGTGAATTTGAAGATAAAATGCTTAAGATTTGATAGAGGTGGAGAATTCACCTCTCATGAGTTTAATATGTTTTCTGAAGTGCATGAAATAAAGAGACAATTATCTACTCTGAGAACTCCTCAACAAAATGGAGTTGTTGAAAGGAAAAATAGAATAGCTCAAGAGGCTACTAGATCAATGATTACTAAGGTTGGTTTACTGAAATTTTACTGGAAAGAAGCTATTCATATTGTTGTTTATGTATTCAATCGAGTTCAAGCAAGAGGAAACAATACAAAGACTCCCTATGAGTTATGGCATGGAAGAATTCCCATAGTTAAATATTTTAAGACATTCAGAAGCAAATGCTATATCATAAGAGATGAAGGAACTTTGAGAAAGTTTGATGCAAGAAGTGATGAAGGAATTTTTCTTGGATATTCTACTAAAGGAAAGGAATATAGATGTTTCAATAAAAGACTGAGAGTGATTGTAGAAAGTTCAAATGTGAAGGTTGATGAGACAATGAAGAATTCTATGAACATTGATGGATATGTATCTGATGAACATGATTGTGTAAGAATAGAAGAAATTATGGAAGAATAGTCCAAAAAGATGAGCAAGATGAAAGAGAAGAAGATGCTCTTTTGATGTCCCAAAGGACACCTAGATATGTATAGAAGAATCATTCAAAAAGTTATATTATTGGAGACAAGAAAAAAGGTGTATTAACTAGAAGCAAAGCTACTACTGAAGTGAATTTATGTTTACTTTCTGAGATAGAACCGAAGACTATAAGTGAAGTATGTAAAGATGAACATTGGAAGGAAGCAAGGAAAGAAATTATTCAAATTGAGAAGAATTAGACTTGGGAATTGGTCCCAAGACCAACAGATTGAAACATCATTGGATCAAAAATAAGTTGAATGAGAATAGAAAATTTGTTAGAAACAAAGCAAGGCTTGTGTGTAAAGGTTACAAGTAGAAGGCATAGATTTTCAGGAAAATTTTGCTTCGGTAGCAAGAATGGAAGCTATAATGATGTTCTTGGAATTTTCTGCTCATAAGACTTTAAGGTCTATCAGATAGATTTCAAGTCAAAATTTTTGAATGGTGAGCCAGAAGAAGAAGTCTATATGGAACAACCAAAAGGATTTTAGTTGATAGATCAATCGAATATGGTGTACAGATTGACGAAATCTTTATATGGATTAAAGCAAGCTTCTAGATCTTGGTATGCAAGGATAGATAGGTATCTAATTCAACAAGGTTTTAAAAAAGGTATTGTAGATAATAATCTATACTTTAATATTGAAAATGACAAAAAAATGATTGTAGTTGTGTATGTTGATGATACTATCTTTGGAGGAAATAAAAATATGTGCAAGATGTTTGCAGAAGAGACGTAGAAATAATTTGAAATGTCTATGTTTGGGGAGTTGAATTTCTTTCTTGGGCTACAGATTAATCAAATAGAGAAAGTAATTTTCATTTCACAGTCTATGTATGTGAGAGAGATATTGAAGAAGTTTGGGATGGATGGTTCCAAATCGGTAAGTACTCCTATGGTGATTGGTTGCAAATTGGGTAAAGATGATAATTCACCAAAGGATGATAAGAGAAAGTACAAATATACAATTGGTGGACTATTGTATTTGACTACTACTAGACCAAATATTATGCATGTTGTTTTTCTTATGGCTAGATTTCAAGAAGATCCTAAGGAAACACATGTTGCTATTGTTAAAAGAATTTTTTAGATATTTGAATGGCACTCCAAATTATGGATTATGGTATCCTAAAGATATCAACTTAACACTTAGTGCCTATACAAAAGGAGATAGGGATGGCTGTGTAGATGACAAAAATATTACAAGTGGTGGTACATTCTTTCTTGGATGCAAATTGGTGGCATGGTTGAGTAAGAAGCAAGATTTAGTCTCCTTCTCTACTATTGAAGCTAAGTATATTGTTGTTTCATCTTGCAATACACAAGTTCTATGGATGAAACAAACATTGAAAGACATCATAGTACTATATGATGATCCCATTTCTATTTTATGTGATAATACAAGCGTAATTAACATTTCAAAGAATCTGGTGATGCACTTGAGGATGAAGCATATATCTATCAGGTATCATTTATTAAGAGAGACGATAATGGAGAATGAAGTAAATCTTGAGTATGTTCTAACGAAGAATCAAATTTCTAATATTTTCATGAAGGATCTTCTTAAAGATAATTTTGAGTATCTTCAGGAGAAGTTAGGTGTTATTGCCCCTCCTTTCTTGAACTAGATGCATATGGAGATGCATCAGTCGAGTGGATTTATGGATCTATCTTTCTTCTAGACTAATGTTTTGGTAGCCATCTCTTAGGGGGAGTAGGTAGTATCAGGTGTTGTCATTGTGAGTATTCTATTTTCATGTGCAAGGAGGAATTAATGTAAAATATTCTTTTTCCTTTGCCATTGATGTCAAAGGGGGAGAAGAAGCATGTGAAAAAAATATAAATAAAGGGGAGAAGAAGCATGTGAAAAAAGAAAAGAGAGGAAGAATGAGAGAAGAAGCATATAAGAGATTATCTTCTAAGGGGGAGAAACAAAAAAATGTATTCCAAGCTAGGATGTTGTCTTTGATGGTTTTTCACATCATGTGCTGCCATCAATGACAAAGGGGGAGATTGTTGCAAGAATGAAAAGATTGAAAGTGCTATTGAAATATTGAAGGTGTTGTCATTCATTTCAACCAATCAACTAGTTATCAACTAGTTGTTGTTGGTTGTATATGTCAAGGATATTGAGAAAATTGTAATGAAGATATGTTGTAGGTGTTCAGTGGTTGCTCCAAGTTTTTGTCTAGATTTTCTCCTGTGTTTGTGTGGTTCAGACATGTTGTTCATTATTGTTAGTAGATGCTATATCCAAATTTTTGGTTGTTGATTCATTGTATAGTGCAAGTTATGTTGTTTTCTTTGTTTCTAGTCGAGGTCTGGGAGAAATGTTTTTGGTCTGGATTTCTCTTTGATGAAGTCTTATGACTTGTGGTTCTAGAGTTGATTTTCCCTGGTTCTATTCAAGATAGTTTCATCATTTGGAATATTTTTGCTTAATGGTTCTATGTGTTTTACACTAGTTTTGTCAACCTTGTGTGAAATACTAATTTCGAGGATGATGAAGCATGTTGGGTCTTTTTAGGTCCCTTGAAGCATGTGTTTGGGTTGTCCTCACTCTAAGTCCACCCTAGGATTTTTGGTACCAACCTAATTTGAATATGAATTGGATGGCCAACTTTGGATATGTTTCAAATTTGAAGATGGTATAAATACAAGATGAGTTAGTGGTGAAGAATTATAGGAAAGTGAAGAAGAAGAGTGATAAAGAGAAAAAAGAAAGTTTAGTTTGATGTGAAATTGATTCTGTTTAGTGAGTGTGTGTGGTGTGAGTGTGAAAGATCAATGCAAAGCTTAATGCTAAGTTTTCAGATGTAGTGAGAAGAAGGTAGACTCTATCATTCATGCATTTCTATGGGTGATTATGGTGGAATCCTCTATTGCATTGGGATTTTACTCTCTCTATAACAAGTTTTCTTTATCTTCTTTGTATCTCTATGACAGTGAGCCCTCCAGGTTGTTAGCCCTATTGGACAATGAGTCCTTTTTTTTTGGCAATGAGCCTTATTTCAAGAAATGAGCCTTTTGTAATTGGTTTTGATATTCTCTATAGTGTGAGTTAATCCTCACTGTGTTTGTTCCCTTATTGGTTTTTCCATGTGAATTTAGTGTTATTGTGTTTGTGCATTGGATTTGAGTTTTTGCATTGGCATTTGATGATTAATCATTTAAGCAATATTAAGATTTAGTTTTGGTGATTGAATTAAAGGTTTAATTTTGTGACAACTAATTCACACCCCCCATCTTAATTGTCCTATTCAACAATTTCAAACCCAAAAATCAAGTGGAGAAAGCAGAGCAAGGATTGAAGAGTAGATTCAGGTCCTGATTTTCTGGGAAAGCCTGACTGGACTGATACATCACTTCTATCATATGAGTCCCAATATAGGGAAATTTGTAGTTTTAAAAAGTTCCAAACATATCTACTAGATTTATGTTACTTCCTAGAAACCCTAATTTGGGACTAAATCACCTAGGCTAGCACATGAGTCACAACAGACATTAATTTTAGTTGTTTCAAAATTTCAAGTCTTCATCTAGGTCTCTACAGATTCCCAAGTGCACACTTATGATTTCTCAGCTTTCTATTTTGTTTTGCGTACATTTCTAGGTCATTTAGTGAATTCTTGCATTGCATTAGGTTTTAGTATTAGGTATTACATTTCATTAGTCTTTCCAAGCCCTAGCTTGGTGGTGAACCCCTTTTTAGTTTCTAATCATACCCTAGGAAAACCCTATTGCAAGATCTCTTTCCCCTACTTTAACCTTAAACTAAGATCTCTAGGGTATCCTTGAATGAGAGTGTAGGAGATTGTTATTCTATCTCCCAAGCATAGAAGATAATTTTCTTTCATTTTGGTGAACCTGACATGAACCTTTGACTATTTCCTACAAAATACCAAGAGATAACAAAAACAATCCCATCACGCCTCCTAAAATAAAACAATTTTATAAAGCTAAAGAGAATATGGTTGAATTACCTCATGTAGTTCCTTTCATTCCTCCCCTTAGGAAAGAAAAGAAACCTATGGTTGATCAACCTGCTCCTACAAAAGCACAAATTGAACATTGTACTAAAATAAATAGAAGTTCTAGAGAGAATTTGCATAGATGTCATGCTCTTTCTCATAGGTTAGACATAATATATATATATATATATATATATATATATATATATATATATATATATATATATATATATATATATATATATATATATATATAAACTTGACTGAAGCAATGGAAATAAGTCTTCCCCTTCACCAAAAAAAAAAGATCTCATACCACAACAAAAGCTAAATGCTTCTTTAGACATTATCATTCCACCTCCCATTTTGATTAATTTAGACAGTGATTTATGAGGAAGTACATAATGAATTAAATACATTGTTTTCCTCTTCTATGAGCTTACATGATAATTCTCCTAGGAAGAGTGTTGGACCTAGTTCGACACTTGTTATTTTCTGTTTGGCTAGTTTTTTTCCCTCTGTATATGATGAACATGATTGGGATGTAGAAAACTTAGTTATAAGTTGACTCGCACATGCCTTACTAGTGCTTTGCATTATTTCTTTTTCATTTTTCTTTGTGTGATTGCATGTACGTAATGTGATCCCTCGTGATGTTATATTTCATGCATATCTCTCTCTCTTTGTGGCATTCCTCTATTTGTACCTAAACTCTTCTCTATGACATAAATATTTTAAATCTTTTCCTTTATTCTTTTTCATTTGTATTTTTTTTCCTTTTGGGGATGATGCAAGGCATCAATACATTTATGTCCCTTCCATGTTGACCCAAAATATTTTCCTCTTATCTTTTCTTTGTCTCATGTTTTCCTTTTGGGGATGATGCAAGGCATCAAGACATGCATGTCTCTTCCATGTCGATCTAAAAGTATTTTTTTATTTTCTTTCACTATCTTTGTGTCATTCTTCTAGTTCTATGATTATTTGGGGAATGATGATAATTTCAAGCTCTCTAAAAACATTGTAGCAAGAACATACTGACCCTCAATCCATGGATCCCTCATGTGTTTGGAATTTTATTTTCATGGGAAACTTTCCTTTTTCATGATGTAGCTTTATTTGGAAAAATATGACTTGGCATAGGGCTTTCCAAGCTAGCTCTCATGTCCTCTTTATTGTTCACATTTATCATTTGCTACTTTAAAGTAATTTCTCACAACATGGTGTTTATCAATTTCTGTAAAGTGGGGGTATACATTGACATTATTATTTTGCATTTCATGTTTCATTGTGTAGTTTTCTTACTTCATGTGATGTGTCTTTCACTTTGTGGTGACATAGGGTGTGATGTCCCTCAAGAGCATGATCTCTCTTAGGGTATGTGTAGGATCATGATGGGCCAAAAAGTGGCAATATGATGGGTATGTGGTTGACGACTTTTTAACCCAAAATTGATGAAACAAAAGGGTTTTTAAAGGAGATTCTCAGCTTTCCCAAATATAAATTATGCTTTACTTTGAATTTAATAAGTAATTATTATTCATTTTCTATTCAAATTATGACTAAAGTCTAGATTGATGACTGATTGAAAACATCTATAGATTTCAAAGGGTATCACATTTTTGAATCTAAAACATGGCACATTCTTATGCTTCACATACTATAGGATTAAAAAGGAAAAAATGAATTTTATGAAGTTTTGACCAAGCAAGGTGGTCGACATATGAGTTTTTATATTTTTAGAAGTTGTAATAAAAATTCATAATTAATTATTTACTTGGAAAAAAATTACAAAAAAATATGCATCACATTGGGACATGAGTCCTCTACTTATATCTAAAATTTTATAAAAAAATATTATCATTTTATTGTGGTTAGGGTGGTCAGACAGACACCTACTTCTTAATTTTTCCCTGAAATTTAACTTGTACTACTGCATTGAAATTTCAAATTTTCACCAAATAGATTGTTTTTTTTAAACAAACCTAGTAGTTTAGAAACTACATTCAATTTGGTATAGATTCTATTCTTACATATTTTTGAAATAATATAGATAAATTATTCAACTTTTTACGTCAAGTTGCGTAACTCTGATTTTTCTAAATTTTTTTCCACTTAATAGTTTAGAAACTACATTCAATTTGGTATAGATTCTATTCTTACATATTTTTGAAATAATATAGATAAATTATTCAACTTTTTATGTCAAGTTGCGTAACTCTGATTTTTCTAAATTTTTTGCCACTTAAGGGCCTGATTTTTCCATGATGATCCTGCACATACCCCTTAGCATATTATATTCCTCTTATTGGCTTGATGTGACACAATGCATCCGCTAAGTTGTGAATCTTCTATTCTTTGATTGGTCCTTTCTTGGAGACATTAGGTACAATGTTCCCTAAGTTAGGACCTTACATGAATTGAGTAATACTCCTTTGAACATTCCCTATTTTGCATTTATAAAATTTTGGTTATATGGCTGCCTTACATAATATACTTTGCATAGCTCTGGAGCCATCTTGTTTTTCATGAGTTTCAAGCATACAAATCTTTTCTTGCCTCATGAAGCTCAAAGTTCATTGAACATTATGTGGCACCTTATCAAAGTTATCTGAAGGTATAACTTTATTCTGGTTGATGGGAAGCCAAATCGAGGCATGATTTTCCCATAGCCACTCACATGTGTGTGTGAATGCATATCGGCCATGTGTGTATGTGTCTCACATCTTTGGATACTCACCCAAAAAATAACCTAGAGTTCCATTACCTTAGAGTGAGTATGCTTTTTTTTTTTAAAAGATGAGATTTGATCCACAACATGTAGGACAAATGGTTGAAGCTTGATCCACCCCTTGTTTATTTTTTTCTTTTATTTTTCTTTATTATTTATGTCTTTGGTGGCGTATGATTGTTCATTATTGTTGCTCTTATATGATTTTCATGTGTGTTATTTTTCACTTATGTTGGTTTGTCATAGGATCTTGATCTTGGGGCCTTGATTATCCCTCTTGATCATTGTCATTCTATATTACCGACATTAGTGCATTTGAACCCAGGGCTCTTGACACAAATTCATCTACTTTAGTGTGAGTTTGAAGTAAGTTCACCCTCTCACTAAAGTGGGGGCTAAATGTAGTGTCAAGAAATGTCATCCGTGACATTTTCACACTTGTTTGGGTCCTCCTTGTTGAATTGAGCTTAATGTTGCCTTGATTTAGTGTTGTAATGTGTTTGCCACATTAACATTAGGTATTGGGCCCTTGTAAGCTAAATGAACTTAATGGTGCCTTATTTTAGGTATTGTAAAGTGTTGTACCACACTTTCAACCTAATCTAGGGTTTTCATTATGAATTGGGATTCTTTATACTTTAATTCACCTAATTTTGCATCCACAAGCCTCATTTAATGCACCATCTTGAGGATAATCCTAACATAAACTAAGATCTAATCATAATTCATGTCTTTTTAGGTTTTGTAACCTAGATTTAGTGATCTAGGACTCATACACCACCTTGGATGTATGAGCCCCACCTAGGTTTTAGGGCCTCGATATGGATTTCACAAGAATCTAAGCATTTTTGAAATATGTGTCTCATAGTTAAGCCTAATGGGACTCATATGCCACTTCTAGTGTATGAGTCTCATGTGACCCAAAATTAAATTTAATTCAAATTTGTGGTAGGATTTTATTCTCCTAGATTTGATGTCAACTTGTAGTGTTTTAATTTCAGGAAATATGGCATAAACATGTATAAATACAAGGTTATTTCACTCATTTTCATAACAAGACTTTCATGAGAGCATTCCTTATAGAAAATTTGAGTTCACAAGAGAATTCAAGAGCATTCAAGGGATGATTATCAAGTGTTCTAGAGCATTATTCAAGTATCAAGCATCATGTCAAAGTCATCATGCATCATGTTTATTTTTGAGCTAACAATTATGGTGTAGGGTTCAAGTTAAGATCTATCACATTCAAGCAAGATTCAAGATCTACATCCATTGGAGCCACTTATACATGTTTGCGACACTTTATTGTTAGGGTTTCGTGAGTTGCAACATTACATTTTTTTCATTCATCACTCATTCATTTCATTTCATTTCATTACAAGTTTTGATTACCAAGACATGGTTTGACCAAGGAATTGGAAGTCATTGAAAGACATCTACATGTTACAAATTAGATTTTCAAACCCGAAAATCAAGTGGAGAAGGAAAAGTAAGGATTGAAGAGTAGATTAAGGTCCTAATTTTTCAAAAATTCCTAATTGGACTGATACACCACTTCTGGCATATGAGTCCCAGTATAGGGAAATTTTCATTTTTTAGGAGTTCTATACATATCTCTACCAGATTTTTGTTCTTTCCTAGAAATCCTAATCGAGGACTAAATCACCTAGGATGGCGTATGAGTGCTCGTAGACATTGATTTTAGTGTTTTCAACATTTCAAGTCTTAATCCAGGTCTCTACAGATTCCCAGGTGCACACTTATGATTTCTCAACTTTCTATTATGTTTTGCATACATTTCTAGGTCATTTAGTGAAGTCTTGCATTACATTAGGTTTTTGCATTAGGTCTTGCATTTCATTAGTCTTTCCAATCCCTAGCTTGGTGGTGAACCTGACTTTAGTTTCTAATTAGACCCTAGGAAAACCCTATTGTAATATCTCTTTCCCCTACTTTACCCTTGGATTGAGATCTCTAGGGTTTCCTTGAATGAGAGTGTAGAAGATTGTTATTCTATCTCCTAAGCATAGAACCACATTTTTTTTCTTTCAGATGTCTATGCGAATTTTTATGTGTGATCCAAATAAGACCAAAATTGTTGTGAATATTGAGCAATTGTAAAGTAGAGAAAATTTTTGTATTAAGAGCTTCAAAGTAACTGAATCCAACAAAAGGAAGGCACACTTTGTATCAGTTCACATCTTGTCCATGTAGCCATTTTTATTTTATATCTATCTCTAGCTATGAGACTTTTTGGATAGCATGTCTTGGCAGTGAGCCTCTATAATATCTCATAACTGGTTATAATATATTGTGAGCTAATCCTCACCATATTTTTTCCCTTTCTTGTTTTTACACATAAAAATATTTGTGTTCATGTGTGTCATGTGATCTTGTGATAGCGTCATGTTTTCATTCATAAATATAGTTAGACAAGTTTTGATTATTGGATGGATTATGATTAATTAATTTAATGGAATACTTATTCACCCCCCTCTCAATATTCTAGGTGTTCAAAAATTTGTATTAGAGTTTGGTTCATTTTAAGAATCCTAAAAACTTGAGGGAGATCTTGGAGGTTGAACATATGGTTGATAGAAAGTATTGTATTCCTCTAGAAGAAATTTTTGAAATTGAATACATTGAATGACTGCATGATTGCTTCTATTTAAGATCTTGAAAAATTTGAATGTGAGAACAAGAATCTAAATGAAAAAATAGAGGAAGCAAATGAATGTGTGAAAAAATTGAGAGAAAAAATCAAGAAGTTCAAAGAATGACATAAAGAAGTCAATGAACAATTGAAGAAAGAAAATTAAGACATCATTGGTATACAAATATAAGTGGAAGAAAAGAAAAGAATTGAATATTATTTGAATAAAATGGTACACAACAAGATTGATGAATGCACAAGACTTGAACAAGAAGTTGTAACTCTGAGATTAAATTTGGAGAAAGCAAGATCTCATGAGGAAAAATTCAAAAATAGTTTTGCAATGCTTGATGAACTAATTGTAGGACATAAACCATCTAAATATAAATTTTCTTTAGGACTTGTATAAGGAGTAATCTCAAAGACCAATTAGACCCCTAATAAGGTTGACAATCAAAAGAAGACTGAACACAATGGTAAACAATTCAAAAATCAAAGAAGCAATGCTACAAGACACCATATCAGACAACTAAATGCCCAAAGGTACCTATATTTCAATGGTATTTATTTTTCATGCAATAAAATTGGACATAAGGCTATAGAATGTAGAGGTAGAATGACTCAAAATGCTTGATCTTTCTTTGGACAATGTTTTGCATGCAAGAAGTTTGGACATAGAGCTATTGAATGCAAAAATCTAATGATGAATAGATGCAATACTAGTAGAATGGTTTAATATTTCAATGGTTACTATTATACATGCAATGTATTTGGACATAAAGTTAACTAGTGTAGGTCAAGATGGAATGGAGGTTAGTTTAGTTAGAAAAATGTCGTATGTTACAATTACAAAAAACTTGGACACATTTCAAGATTTTGGAAAAGTAAGAATGGAAGGCAGACTAATCCGAAAAAGAGGAATGAACCTATAAAGAAAATTGATCCTATTGAAGTAAAAAAATAAATGGAGAAGATTTTTGGAAAGAAAGAGGAACCTAAGAACAAAGATGAATCAAATTTATCTATACCTCCCTCTGGTGTAGATAATTCCTTAGGAAATTAGACCTAGGCATGGGCTTAGGGGGAGAAATAACAAAAAAAAATAACATACCTCTAGAAATATGAGGTGTCAAGGAGTGACACAAATATATATGGTGTAAAATGACAAGCTTAAGCTTTTGGAAAATAAACTAGCATAAAATTTTCAAATATGAGGAAATGTAGAGTATTTTAGGGTTTACAATGTATCAGTGAAGAGTTTACTAGCTTTTTGGAAATTAAATCAATTAATACAAAATTAGGGAAAATAGGAAACACATAAAGTGAGTTTCTATGTCATTTTTAATCACTTTTGTGTATTTGGTGAAACAAGAGTGAATTGAAAGAGTGTTGAAGGTGATTCAAAGGAATTTGGTGCAAACCCTAGATCCCATTGTGCTCATAAAAGGTATTTACAACTATATGTGGTTTGTTGGTTTGAAATAGAAGTTATTTCATAAGAATTTGAGTTTGAATTAAAGTTATAATGGCTACACCAACCATCATCAACATCACCGAGAAACCTATACCTAAGTTCAAAAAGTATCTAATGAAAATATTTGATAACAACCTCGACGGTGCTTTTTCAAAGATTCCTTATAGAGTCTTACCCATAGAGGACACTAGGGATTACATACATATAAATTTTGATGAATATAATGACCAAAAAATGAGAGATTTATGGTCGAATGAGTTGAATAGAGATGATTTCTTGGTAAAACCCAAATACATTAACCTATTGTGAAAGAATATTGATATTTGGAATTGGTTTACGAACTATAGCAATGATGTGGATGCAAAGTATGTGAGGCTAGAATTGAGTAGGATTCATGAAAAATTCATGTGTACTAGACTAATTTCTAAAGAGGTGATGAAATTTTTGGCTAGATTTTGTGATACTAGACCTATACCGGTACTAAAATATGTGAAGATAGAAGTGGTTATGGAGTTAAGTAGTGCTACCTTTGATGGAAGATATTTGAAAACAAAACTATTAGGAACCCTATTATAAAATATTTTTCAATAGTGATAGGTCATAAAATTTACTTTAGAAACATGGATAATTCAGTTTTTGTAATTGTTATTTATGTTGCTCATGATATGGTTGAGAATGGGAAATACTATGATCTATGTGAGATGCTTCGATAGCAACTTCTAGAAACCTAAAGAAAACTAGAGAGAATAATTATGCATTCAAATTTGGAACCCTAGGTATGTGTGTGCTATTTTAATTTTTGAGAGAGCTACCCAGTAGAAAAGACAATGTATGGGATAGAAGTAGACTAGTGGGTCATTAATTTTTTTACTATATGCACAACATAGGTGACTACAAAGCTCAGGATGATGTGGTGACTGCATTTTTTGTAGTATTTCAAAATAACATGCATGATAGAGAAAAGATTCCATAAAATCTAGTGGAGAAGCATGCTAAGGAATTCACTTTCCTTTTTTTCTATTGATGAATGCATAATTGAGGTTGTCAAACAAAGAACAATATGGGTTAAGCCCCTCATGTGAATTTTCTAAAAATTATGTTGAGGGATATGTTGCATTATTTTTAAAGACTCTTAAGGACCCCTCCCTACCAAGACATGGAAACAATGAAGAAAAATATTTAGAAGTTCACTTGGAACTAAAGAAACTAGAAATAAAAATGAATGTAAGAAAAAATGTAGAGAAATGGGCCAAGCAAGAAGCTTATACAGAGGAAGAGATCAAAGAGGCTAGAGAAAGAGAAGCCAGAATAGTTGGTGAGTCCTCTAGACCAAAGAGATCAAGAAGAACATCTTCCACCCTTGCCTCTGCATTTCCCAAATTCTTTGGTACAACTGCTCCAAAGGGAAAGAAGGTGGAGCCTAGTTATCTAGTAAGGAAAGAGGTGACTTCAGCCTTCGAACCAAGCACAAGGACCACTAAGAGGAAGAATGTGACTTTGGTAGCACCCCTTGCTACCTCTGGAAGAAGGAACAAACAAAAGGCTATCAAAGAGAGAAACTTGATTTATATTGTGCAAGAGGAAATTGAGCTCAAATTGGAGCATGAAGAACAACTCACTTGAGGAAAAGAAGTAGTGACGCCATAAGTGGTGAAGGTGCTTCACAAGAAGCAAGCACCAAGGAAAAGAAGTTGAAGGTTGACATTATGGACACTTCAAAAGAAGAGGAGATAAAAAAATAAAAAAAGGGGTTTTCATTGTTAACATTCATAAGAAGCCTAAGAAGAAGGAGAAGAAATTAGAAGGATATCTGGAGAATAAAAAGGTCACAAATACTCCTCTTGTAAGAGCTCTTACTCCAATAAAATGAGATTTTTTTGTTAGTAATATGTTAGAGAATGATGATTTATTATACGGAACAAAAAATTTATATAATGAAGTGGATGAAGAAGACAAGAAAAAAATTCTTGAGGCAATTATTTAGTACATTATCATTTTAGATGCAAATATGAATAACATTAGGAAGAAGGATCCTAGTGTTATATTCGATGAATTAGTGAGTTATATGAGATGAATTAGTGAAAATAAGGCAAGAAACAATTGAAGATGATGAAAAGATGAAATCTGATGCCTTAGAGGAAATTTTATCCTCTTTATTTGAGAATGACAAGGCCACATTAATTGAAGTGTATACTAAAGAATTTAGATTGAAACAAAGATTCACCGTACTTATGGGTAGAGAAAAGGATCAAGCAGATAAGCTAAAATAGGATACACTAAACACTATTAGAGATATATTAGAGAAATTTGGGATGATTTTTGCTTCATCATCTGGAACTACTCAAAAAAAGGAGCATGATAATGAAAAGGTCATTGATGAAGAGGAAAATATTCCTTCGGATACATGTTTACCAATTTTTGAAGAGATAGATATTCATACTATTGATGATTCTGAGAATGTGGTGTCCACACCACCACAAGTTGATTATAAACATAATTCACTAAAGATCTCTACTCATTTGGAAGATATTGACAAGACCATTGGTGTTGTTGAAAACTAGAATGTTGAACAAAAAAAAGATAAGAATGATGTTGTTGATGGTACTAAACATCACCCTAATAAACAAAATGAAGACATAGGAAATAAAAGTGAGGGTAATCAAGAAAAGGATGGAAATGAAAAATAAGGAGAAAAAGAAATACATGACAAGAAGAAAGATGATAAGGAAGCAAAGGAGGATGAAGGAAAAGATACAAAAAAAAAAATCCCTCTAGAAAAGAAGAGGAAGAAGAGAAAGAGAAGAATAAAGAAGAGAATGAGGTTGAAAGAAATGAAGAAGAGTCTCAAAATACCATGGAGCCACCAAAGAAATTAGGAGAATCCTTTGGTAATACTCTCAAGGGTCTTTTGAAAAAAAAGAAGATTTCAACTGGCTATTCCTCCCCAATTTCTACATCTCCCAATGTACCAAGGCAGTGTAGATATTGAAAATATCTCACCTATTCAAAGGTTGGAGCTCATAGACATCTTCCATGTCTCCGGAAGAAAATATATTATAGAAACATGCCAAAAGGGGACATAACTTATTAATGATGCTATCAAGTCTTTGTAGGATGTCACTCCTAGTGCCACAATTGATAATTATTTGACCCTTGTTGAAAACTTAAAGGTTTTAGTTGATTCAATCAAGGAGTATGCCTCCCATCTGAAGGAGCAAACTAAAAAAGAAGTTGAGTCACTATTTTTAGAGAAGAGGCTAATTGAGCTATAGGATAGATGTGCATCTACACATGGGAAAGTGAAATAATGTCTGAAAGAAGTGTAGGAGTGTGAAGATGAGGCTAAAACCTTATTTTTATATTGCATGAGGTGGCCAGATGCCACTCAATTAAGGACTTAATTGACTTAATAGAGTCACAAATATCTAATTCCTCTAGAGATTATTACCCTATGCAAGACAAATATTATACTTCTTGGACTTCCCTTTTAGATCCACAAAACAAGTTTTTCACTCTATTGTAGTAGAAAAAGACATTATAAGGAGATTTGGATAGCTTGGGACCTTGGTGAAGACCAATCATATACCAATATCTATTAGTATCCAAGATTAGACATGCAATCCAAAAAATACAGAGCAATTTGCATGAAGATGTGCAAATGAATAATATTCAAGAATTGAGTAAATACAAGAGATGAATTGCTTTATAAAAACAATGTATGCATAACCCTAAAAGGAAACCATAGTGTGCACACTTATTAATTAATAAATAATTAATTATTAATGTGCCTAAGTTTAGCTTAAGTAAAACTAAAGTGACAAGTGACTTAATTAATTAACCAATATGATTAGAGTAATTAAGTGAAATAACTTATTACTATAACACCCCCCCTTAAGATGAACTTAGGAAGTAGGTAAAACACTAAAGAAAAGATGCATGAAAGCAAAGATGGGTCCTGACAACAAGGCCTGATTAGGTACCCATGTACAAATGCAATGAATGAGAAAGAGGGGAAAACCCAGTGAGAAAACCCCCCCCTTCAATGAGATGACTTGCTGTAAAGAAGCACTAGAAGAACATTGGTGGAGTAACACTGGAATCCTAAATCTGGTAAGAAAGGAAAGATACCTCTATTTACAAGAAACCATATGAGAGTCATTGAAGGAATCAAGTAGAATCATGATAATGCAACAGTAGACCTAATGCCAAGGAACACTGGAAATCTCACAAACTGGACCAACCCTGGAATCAATGAAGCAACAATAGATGAATAAATGATGGCCCCCATAAGAGGGAATGATATGATGAAAGAATCTGGAAGCTTTGTGTATCTAAAATTGTGACTAAAATTGATCCATATGAGCAAGTACCATGAAGATCCTGGAACATTAACCATAAAATGAATGTCACTCAAATTGAGATGTGACCCGATGTGATTCAGGATCATTAACCATAGGCTCTCAATCTGAGATGTGAACTGATGTGAACTAAAATGTGTCAAGCTATGAGCAAGATGTGGCCAAAAGAACCTACATAATCCAGATACAACTCATACGAGTTGTCATCAATATAAATATGAGATCAAAGTGAAAATGCACTCTAATTAGATTATTATGCAAGAAACCCCCTGATGGAAATTTATATAAGTTCATTTATTAGAATAACCCATGATTGTAAAAGGACAAAATTCAAAACATGGATAAATTAAAGAGAAAATGCAAACCTAGTGGATGAAAACAAAAAAGAGTGCATGAAAAAACTAATGTTCACATCTTCCTCCCTAATTAAAATTGACCTAAGATTTGTGTAGAGGACTGAATCAACTTTTTGGTGCTGCTTGAATCACGAGAAAAAAAAATCGAGGAAAAAG
>VDFB02105785.1:208484331-208500036 GCA_007258455.2 Sequoia sempervirens
GATTTAAAAAATAAAACCTAGTCCCTTTATCATTGCAGTGCAATCTACCATAATATTGTCAAGGAGAAGTTGCAAACCAAGAAAATAATACTAAGCTCTATGTTCAAACTTTTCAAATTTGAAGAGCTTTATTTTATTTTGATATTAGGGATTGAACTGATGAATGAAACAAAAACAAAAGGAAATGTTGGAACATAAATTGGCATTTTGGACCTTATATAGTATTTAAATTTTTTATTTGGTAAGAATTCTAATGGATTTTAAGTATTATGTTATAATATATTATTTTATTTGATATGGATATAGCATATTCATTTGTAGGCATCAAAAAAGAGATTGATATGATTAAATGTATGCTAAATTTTATGAATTTGAGTTCCCATATACAATTTTTTCTTTTGAATTATCTTGATATATATATCACCTTGTGCATGGTATATGATATTTTCTCTTTCCATTTGTACTTTTTATCGATTCATTACATAAATTTTTTTATAGTATTTAATACTACCTATATTTCAATGTCTATCATTTTCTTAAAATGTAATTCTTAAATTGGAGCTAAAAGATGAGCATAGTTTCTTATTTTTCAATGGATAAGAGAATTGTACATTTCTATTTCACTTTCTAGACTTTGGAGGTTATGGAGATTCATCCTTCTTAGTTTTTCAATGCCTCTATGTTTCCAATCATCATGACTATGTTGCTATCTTATACTAAAGCTTTTTCCTACTTGTTGTGGAATGTAGCTAGGTAAAGCATTGTGTTTTAGTTTGAAGAATATCTAAGATTTCAAGTTATAAATCCTTTTGCAGTAAAAGTTACAAGTGACAAAGTTCTAGTATGCGCTCTACCAACATAAAGTGGCGATGAAGGCTTGTTGGAATTCTTTGTATTCATATTGATTGGATGATTTGGCCATGTAGTTTTGAGGACATGTTCAATGATGTTCATTGCATGCTATAATGAAGATTCAAGTGTTTTGATGCTTCAAAAGATCAATTATTCAATGATAGAGTGTTACGCTTAGTTTCATATGCCTATCCTTCATCATAACATATGTTCATTTTCTTGCACCAACATAAGATTGTACAATTTAGTTGTATGAGTTTTTGTGGACACTCTACATGTCTCATAGTGTCTATGGTTTGAACTTCATGAATATCTATCTTGTTTCCTGTACCAAACAAATATTTCAACTTAGTTTATGAAGATATGCTTTTGTTGTAGCTGACTTGGGTATGTTAATGATATGTGCCACTAATTTTAGATTGAGCAGAGTTCAAGGAGTGTTTACAGGTGTTGTATGAGTCATTTTGACTCATCTAAAATAGATTTAAATAATGCTACATCATTTTTTTATACCGCCAATAAAGATGAAGGACAACATGTTCCAAGTTTCATTATTTCTTATTTATAACCTAACTGAACTTATATTTGGCAAGCATGGAGATTATTATATATATATATATAGAAGAGAAAGAAAGCATATATATATATATATATATATATATATATATATATATATATATATAAGGCTATATATATATCTGTCTATGTGTGTGTGTGTATAAGATCAAAGTTGTGAAGATTATAATGGAAGTGTTTGAAGATGTATGAGTGCATGAGAAGATTGTGACAAGATCTGCTACAAACTAATAAGAAGAATTGATGGCTATTATTGGTTGAATCCATAATATCAATCATATAGCTGTTCTTTCTTTCAATTAGAGAGTAGTAGCTTCCTTGGGTTTTAGCCCCTAAGATAAATTCTAGGAGTAGTTGATTCCTTGGGATGTAGCCCAAAATCAAATTGTAAACTATTAGTTTCTTATGAGGTTAGATTAGGATAGTAACTCCTAGCAACATTTTGCACTGTGGTTTTTCCCTTGTGGGCTTTTCCACATAAATCTAGTGTCATCTATGTTCTTGTGTGGATGTTTATCTTCTTTCATGTTTTTTTAAGTAGGTGAATGCTCAATTGGTTTAACTCAACATCAATAATAGTTAATTGGGATTAATTTTTAAAGCATGATTCACCCCCCCTCTCAATATTCTGGTGTGTTCATCATGTTGTAGATGCTTAAAATATGTTTTTTCCAATGGAATACAACAATTAAGAACAAAGAGGGATTCCAAAACTATTATTGACCTTTTAGGAATGGGGAATCTCCTCCATGGAATATTAGTGATTAAATATGGGAGTTTAGGTCACTATTAATATAGTTCAAATGTTTTAAGGTTAAGTATGCTTACTAGGAGGGAAACATTATTATCAATTACCTTGCTAATGAGGGAATTGGCATAATAAAATGGACTTGTTAGACATCTATCACTTAGCTACCAAGATTAGCTACTAATATTCTAAAAAAGGGGTGATCACACAATAATGAGTCTCACATTTTGGTAAAATTAGGACATTGAAATTAATATTTTTAACTAAATCTCCACTTTCTGATACTTATAGCAGCTAAAACATTAAGAACTTAAATATGATGCGAACTAGTGATTTGTGACAATTTTTGTGTTGATATTAAGTATAATTTAGACATAAATTGTGATTTTTTTATGTAACCTTTCATAACTTTTTTTATACTCAACAATATTTTAAAAAAATGATTTTTATGTTGTAACACAATTTTTTTTTATAGAAAGGATAAAATTATAATTTTTGAAATATAGATTTGTAACATCAATATCTAGTACTTGGATACTTTTGCATAATTGCTTGTTGCATATAATTTTTTAATTAATTTTCAAAGCTAGAGTAATTATAATTTGGACATAAGTTTATGTCATGGTTCATAGCTTGTTTCACATGTATCAATTTCATTTTTGAATGAAAAATGAACATCAATACCTAATGCACTATTTTTTTTATTTATTTTTAGCATTTACTATTTTCCACATGATTAGAATAGTGAACTTGATGTTCAATGAAAAATTTATGTTTAATAAACATATAAAATAAATATATAATAAAATTATACTTGTTGGAAAGCTCATTTCGAGGACTACAATCTTGCAAGTTATTCTGCCAAGTTCATTCCATTTAAATGTCCAAACTAATATTTTTGAGGAAAATTTAAAGTAGACATAAAAAGTGGCTAGCCAAGGACCTTCATTCGAAGGTATTTCATTCCCACAAAAAAATGGGAAAATAACCTTTGAACAAAGGTAATTTATAAAAATAAAAAAATAGCTTCATTTAAAGGTAAAAGGTCCCTTTTATTCCTTTTCTAGAAATTTCCATAAAAGGAATAGAAAGGGACCCTCAAATGAAGGTCCCTTTTATCTCATTTTGGAAATTACCTTCATTTGATGTTTTTTTTACATTTTCAACCTTCGAGTGAAGTTCCACTTTTGAACAAAGGTCCATCTTCAAATGTAGGTACTTTATGAGATACCTTTGAATGAAAACACCTTTGTTTGAAGAAAAACCTCTTAACAAAGGTCCACATTCAAATGAAGGTAATTTTTGACATACCTTCAAATGAAAGCACCTTCATTTGAAGAAAAACCTTTGAACAAAGGTTTTTTCAAGTTCTTACTTGCATCTAAGATAAAAAATAATTGATATTTGAAAAGTTTGGGATCCATTATTGTGGGATGACACAAAGATGAATTGGCATTTCAAAACTCCATGGGGTTGCAAGCTAAGTGGGCTTAATCTTGGGGAAAGCTCCATGGGTAAGCACGTTTGAGCTGGAGTAGTACTGGGATAGGTGAACTCCTAAGAAGGCCCAGTGCTTCACCTCTCTGAGGATCACCTAGATACAATGAGTGCTAAGTGGACCATTTATTATCATGAGAGATGGGTTCTTGTGAACTAGTACTCATGAAACATGGGTCAATGAGTTTGACTATTAAACTACATGGTTGAATCTTGATAGCAATATCACAATTTCAAAACTAGTTATCCTTTCCATATGGATAAGATGAGGTTTTGCACACTTAATAGGCAATATTAAAAACAAGGTGAATTATTACTATAATTATCTTAATGAAAGCCTAATTTATAGTCTATATTGGAGCACCAAAGCTAAATATGTTTAGATTAATAATGACTTTAAGAGAAATATTAGTAATATATAATTGAGTTGACTTCGTCACAAGTGCCAGTCATACTTTGATTCCAAAACCATATTCAAGATGTTATTTTGTATTCTATTTCTAGTCAGAGATGTCTATCCCAATTTACTTCTCATCTCTACTATCACCTTTTATAAACTCTATATTAAATTATTTCTCTACAATGGTTCTCTCTACGTTCAATTTCCCATTCATATTATTATTAGTCATTTTAGTGAGATTACTATGGGTTGATAAAGGGTTAACATCACTCTTTTTCCTTTTGTTAAGCTATAGAGAGACTAAAATAATTAGAACATTTTTACCAAAGGGAATTTCTCCTTACTTCTAGGAAATGTAGGGGCATGTTGAAGATCTCATTGAGTAGTGAGTAAAATTATGAAGCAAAAAATAGGTGGTTGTGAGATGCATAAGGTTCACTATTATGGAATCCTTAATAAACTAAGCCATGGGGATGTGTTGCTAGGGTTAGGAAGTTCTAAGGCTAGGTAAAAACAAGGAATGCTAGTTTATTGAATCTTTTCTCAAGGAGGGTGAGGTTGTGATCAAGGGTCAAAATGGCTAAAAAAGAGATAATTTTTCATATCCTTGGAATGAAATAAGTTAATACCTTATAAAATAATTTTCTTTAGAGCATAGGTTCTCTACTATGCATGGCTCTCAATGCCCCCTTCTAGATCACTTAAAGAGCCAAATATTTATTACTTTTCAAATATTTCTATCTTCCTCCTTAGAAAATAATACTAACAATGGTGCCTCTCCCTCTAAATCAAGGTTTGACTAACTACCTATATCAATATATTTTTTTCCTAAATCCTATTTTACTCACGTTTAAAGTCATCAATGCCCAATCCATTACTACTAGAATTACCAGAATATGAATCATAAAAGAGAAGAACAAGGGTAAGAAAAAGGGCAAGGATAAATATTTCGTAGACCCTTGAGTATATCAATTTGGACATCTTTAATTTACATTCTACCTAGTCTCATAATGCTAATAATGTTGCTCCCTCCACCCTAGTTAGATGTCTAAAGATAACATAGCATAAAAAGGAAACTTTCTTATTCTATATGTAAGCATATTCTTCTATCTTTAGAAGGGGATATAATTAATCATATAATGGGGCTCCCTTGTAGTTTTGTTGATACCAAATAAAAATAAATTCGGATCAAATTTTTTGCTACTAATCTTGCAATTGAAACCCACCTTTACCCCTAAAATGAAAGAATTTAAAGGCCAAAAATGATAACCTTTTGAAGGCTATAGGGAAAGGGGAGAAGGTTAGATAGACTCATCAACAATATGAATTTTAATGAAATAAACAATAGAAGAATTCTACAAGATTAACAAATGACATAAGTGAGCTAGGAAAGGGTAATACATTTGAAGGAGTTTAAGAAAAACTCAAAAGTGATGCAAATAATCGTTATCGATTTTGATTATAGTCCCAAGGCCCATATTAAGTGGAAATTGATGAATATTGTCCCTTGATGATTCTAAAGTAGAGGAGATAGAAGAATAAGAAACCTGCCATGATAATGATAATGAATACTATGATAATTTTTTATTTGATTCCCCTATAAATATGCAAGAGGAAAATGAGGTGGTAAATTTGGATGTGGTTCAAAATATGATGAATAAAATGGAAAAATTAATGACTAAAATGGTTAATACTACTTAGAATATGATGAAGCATTTTGCATATGCTATTGTGATCTTGCAGACTAAACTTAAAAGGAGGAAGTGTATGATAGAGAGCAAGATAGTTAAAATAAAAATTAAAAAAACATAAACGGATTGATATGCTATTGGATAGTGGAGAGACAACCCCCTAGAAGGTGAAATTGAACACTTTGTGCAAAAACTTGAAGAACTTGATTACTCATCATACAATTTAACTTTAATTGTTTTCACTATTATTTTTTGATTGTCTCTATAGTATTTTATAATATTATAATTTAAAATTATTATGATTAAAACTATTATTTCTGTTCACTAATTTTTTCTCCTCTTGTTAGCCCTATTTGATTATTTTGTTGTTATAAGAAAACATAACACTTATTTTCCCTCTTTATAATATCAAAAGCATTAAATAAACATAATTCTATAACCAAAAATATTAATAATTAAGAAACAATTGTTTTAATTATTTTTAATAAGGAGATGCCTAACATTTTCAAAGTCAAAACTTGTGCTCCTACTCTTTTCGTTTTCCTCACTTCACCCAGTCCAATTAGTCATTCATGTGAATGTGATATATTGGAAGAACAGTAATTTGGATTTTGCCATCCAGCTTTTGTCTTCCTACTTATAATAAGACCTACCAAAATACTTTCAATACATACAAAGAAAGAGCTGGAAAAATGAACCGCTGGAAAGAAGCGCATCGTCAAAGAAAGAGATGACACGCTGATACAAAACACATGAATATTGGACGGTAACCAGGATTCAACCACAAATTTGCCCGAGTATACACGTTAAAATTGACGAGGACTTAAAATCCAAAAGAAGTTTTTGTTTGAAAATGAAACCCGTCACCTACCACATGACTTGTTACGGTTATTGTTTCGACTTGACTTGACTGATGTTGGTCCTATTCAAACTATAACAAGGAATACCTCTCTCCTATAATCCTGCCACACTAATTCATCCTAGTTTAGGTTATATGTAAAACCGTGTCCTTTAGTTTGGATTGCTTTATGATTTAGTTCATCTGTTTATTTCTTTTCTTTCTTTTCTTTTTTCTTTTTAAATGTGCTTGTTGTTTCATTAATTCATAAAAGTTTTGAGTTGAGAGTCTATGAACATATATTTATGGACATCATCTTCAATTATTTGAAATCAAATATTGACATCAAGTAACATTTAAAAGACATTTAATTGCAATTTCATGAATTTTAGTTACATCAGTTGCATCAATATATGCATCTCTATTTAGTGTGTCTTTAAGCTTTGCATATTCACAAAGGATCTTAATTATTGTCAAGAAATTTGATGATCTTATCTTTTCTTTTAACATGCCTTGTTGTGCTTTAGAAAAAATATACAAATGAGGAAAACCTATTGGAGGAGGTAACATTAATCATAGACATGGATGCACCACTCAAACTAGGTGGCATGCCCTGACTTAGTCTAGGACCAAGCCACATGCACACCTCTATCCCAATATTAAAAGGTTTACAATATGTTTGTACTATTCCCTTGATCTCTATCTTGCATCCAACTACCATCTTTAGTCTTTTGTTAAAGCTTACTAGTCAATCAACAAGGTAACATCATATTGAAATCTCAAAAGTATTATTTTTCCTTCCCAATTATTTCCTTTCTTAAATTTATATAGGTATTTCATTCAATCTCAACTATTTACTCTCCAAATTTAATTTGACTCATTTTTAAACCTAGATCATTTAGTTTAGGAAATACATTTTCTTCATTCTATACTAGTGACAATAAACATTTGGGTTGTAAGTGTATTATTATTAATACTGATCTATTAATACATATGCCCCTTAAATATAATGTCTACATATTTCGTATATAAGTCTACATGTAGATATTCAATTTGGAGGTGTAAATACATTGTTATTTAAGTTTTACTATTTTTTATAATTATTGAAAAGGAATAAGATATATGTTTTGATTAGATTAAAAATAGAAGGGCCAGTACCCATTACAAAACAACCATAGAGGCATATGAGGAACTCACGAGAAGTGAGAAACCCAAAAACTAAAACTTCAACTAGCAATAAACAACTTTGAAGAAAGCACACAGAGTCGGGACTAGCACTGAACCACATGACACCTATAGGTCTCCCAACAACTTGAGACCAGTGATCACATTTCACTCTTGAGACATGAATTGAAGCTTCTTTTCAAAAGTCACAGGCTCTTGTTGAATGGCATGAGTATTCACCGTGACATCACGAGCTGAGGTATCCTCCATTTTACCCTTCTTCTCTACATATGACCATCCTGAAGGATGAGAGTAGTGCTCTTCACTATTTTTTTACTATAATCAGTGATGAACCTAAGGCATTACATGGTTTTCTCCTAGTTCTGATGGATAGCATCAATCTTAGTCAACAAATTATTTTTTTCTTTTTCAGTACCAAAAATGGCACACAAATCTTCCATCTCCCTTTCTCACCTTGTCCACTTCTCGAATGACCTGGCCAAAGAGGAAATCATGGACCCTATTGCTCCTTATTATCCACCTCCCCCGACCATGTGACCTACTCCTTGAGAACCTTTCCCTCCAAAATTTGGATTCTTTCTTTAGCCATGATCAACTAGCCCAAAAGCCACTTCATGATACCCCTTTGGATGTTATTTATCTATGAGATTTCATTTATTTTTTTACCAAGGAGTTTAGCAGGGGTATGAATCAACTTAGGTTCAGTTCCAGTTTCCTCCAGATTAAAGCACAAATTGGGATAATTTTGAGGGTTAAGGCTAGAAACAAGGGGGTGTTGGGAACATCAAATATATTCACATGAGCATAAGGGTGCAAAGGAGAGTCAGCTAGGGTGGGATTCCATGACTCATCATTTGAGTTGTTAGACTCCCCATATGAAGAAGTAGAAATAGGTGTGGGTTTTGACAAAGGGGTACATTTGATGGTGTTGGGGGATTTTTTCATTCATAGGGGCTTTACCCCAAGGTTGGGCACTACGAGGAATGGCAAGAGGGGTTTCATCCAAAGTGATAAAGGGGTTGGGGTCCATAGAGGGATTGGTGGGGTCATGAATGGCCAGAGTGTTCTTTCAAAAAGTGGTAGGGGAGGGAAGCAATGCAAAATAAAACTTGAAGTGATGATAAATAAGGCCTTGGTGGATGGGTAATTTCTTGCATTTAGCCTAGACACTTCTAACAGATTTCTCAAGTGAGGACAAAAGCCAAAAGGGGAAGTTCATTTTGACATTAGACCTAAGATTATCAAGCATAGGCAAAAGATGAGCATGGAAGTAGTAGAAACACCCTTCAAGCATGATATATTTGTATGTGTAGGATCATCATGGAAAAAATAGGCTGTTAAATGGTAAAAAATTCAGAAAATTCGAGTTGACAACTTGACGTAAAAATTTGAATAAGTTATCTATATTATTTCAAAAATATGTAAATAATAGAATCTATAGAAAATTGAATGTAATCTCTAAACTACTATGTTTATTTAAAAAATAAAATCTATTTGGTGAAAATTTGAAATTTCAATGCAAAGTAGTACTTAAATTTTAGGGAAACAATAAGAAGTAGGTGGCTTGTCCGACCACCCTAACCACACAATAAAATGATAATATTTTTTATAAGATTTTAGATATAAGTAGAGGACCTCATGTCTCAATGTGATGCATATTTTTTGTAATTTTTTCCAAGTAAATAATTAATTATGATTTTTTATTACAACTTTTAAAAAATATAAAACTCATATTTCTAACAATGTTAACTTGGTCAAAACTTCATGAAATTCCTTTTTAATCCCATAGTATGCTAAGCATAGAATGTGACACATATTTTAGATTCAAAAAATATGATACCATTTGAAAGCTATAGATGTTTTTCAATCAACCTATCAATCAAGACTTTAGTCGTAATTCAAATAGAAAATGAATAATGATTATTTATTAAATTCAAAGTAAAGCATTACTTATATTAGTGTAAAGCCAAGAATCTCCTTGAAAAACTCTTTTTGTTTCATTAATTTTGGGTAAAAAAATATCGTTAGCCCATACCCTACACATACCCATCATATCGCCACTTTTTGGCCCATCATGATCCCGCTCATACCCATACCGCATGGGGAATTCAATTTTTTTTCTCCAGACACAAAGAATGTTCACACAGTTAAAACAATTCTACAATCTATTCACCCTCTCGCCCTCTTTCAAAAAACATTTCATGTCTTCTTGGTAATGGATTTTCAACTTATGATGAGTGCAAATCCTTTCTAGAGAGAGCCCTATCACCTCCACAATTAGCTTAGTAGTCACCAAGAAGGAGACCCCTTCAACAATAATAGTTCTTTCCACCAAATAATTAGAGAACTCCAAAGAAATCTTGGGGTCATGCCCCTACATCCCCTCCACAAACAAATCCAGCTTGCCTTGTTCCAAAATGGTCCAAACCTCCTTGTCTTTCTTCCATCTATCATAGTTGGTAGGTTCATCTTGAACCAAATCTCCCCCCATAGGTAAAATCACAAATTTCAGAGCAAGGTAACCCCAACTGTAGGAATTGCTATACAAAAACTAGAGCTGCAAGTAAATGTAAATATCAAAAGATTGATTAACAGGCTTAAGTTGCCATAATTGAAGAGCATGATAACTATCAATAAGAGCTGACATCGTATCCAACACGATCTCATTTGGATAGTACATTAACATCATGTTGAATTAATTCGAGGATCTGACTTTGGATTTGGACGATATCATCCCATATTACTAAATTTTGAGTAAAAGCTCCAAGATTTTCTAATGCATTGGCAACTTTATTGTCGCTCCTATACATGTTATTAACACTACAATTCACAAGGGAGATCATGACATAGTGAACCGAGGCCACAAGGTCTTGAAGGGTCCAGTAGGGAAAGGATTTCCTTATCAACATAAGATTTATGTTTTTAGAGTCCCCTTCTATAACCAAATTTTATATCCCTACTTGCATGGTAATTTGTATGTCATGGAAGGCCATTGCCACCTCAACAAAACTAGTTGATTGAAACCCCAAGTTAACTGTGTATGCAAGAATTAATTTTCCCTTGTGGTCATAGATGACCTAACCTCCACCCACCTGACCTAGGTTAGGTTTTTCCAAGCCATCAAAGTTGAGCTTTAGCCAACTAGGCTCATGGGGGAGGGGGGGCAGAATAAGATATATGTTAAGAAGAATTATAGGGGAAAATTGATGTTATAGGAAGAGGTGCATTTGTTACCTTTGATTAACTTCATGATTTTATTAATGTTATTCTAAACTACATTTAGTTAGATCTACTATTATTTTCATTCTCAATGGTTCCCAATAAACAATATTTTTTTAAATAGACATGTGTTAAAAGGAAAATAAGTGTTGAATAATAGAATCTTATAAGGGGTTATGCAAGGGATATGTTTAATGCACCTTTTTTGAACACAATCATGCATTAGAATCTCTATAGTATTGTTCCTATATTAATAATGGATCTTATGTTGAGGCTTGGGAAATAGAGTTGTTGAAAGAATGAAGAAGTAACCCTTTTAATGTGTTGTCATTAATGCCAACATTAATTGCTGACAATTTCTCTAATCTGATAAATAGAAAGAAGACATGTATCTTAATCCAATATTTTTATTTGAAATTTCTTGTGCAATAAGATCTTCTAATGAGGTTACATTATGTTATTCCTAATTACTTTGTGCATCCATGATCAAGATTTCATCATTTTTTTATGAACAGGCTGAAAGTTACAAGTAACAATAGTTCGACATACAGTTTTGGCTTTATATAGTGTAAATGGGTAAGTGTAATCTGGTCTACACTCCTACAGTGATTGGAGTCATACTTTTCAAAGTTTAGATATAATTTATAGGTATCATTGCACTATAAATTAGAGATGGCAAGTGATTATATGACTAGATGGATCATTGGTGATTGTTTAATTGGCTTATTTTGTGATTAGGTCTAATTCCTAGCCGACCTAATGGTTGACATATGTTGTGGAGATAAAATGTGCATTATGGATATTAATGAGATCTTTTTTAGGTCCATGCTAACCTAAATTAAGTGTTGAATATTGTTTTTAGCACAAATATGTTTTTGAATCAAGTGTGAAGCCGACAAGGAAATTTTGAATTAAAATAGGGCTACATCTAATTAGGCCAACCTAATTAATGTATGCAAATGTATTGGGTATATATGTAAGATATTTATGAGTTGTAGGGTGACATGACATTATATTTGATGCAAGATGATGTGATTTTATAGTGTCAAAAAATGTTGTCCATGACATTTTCACACTTGTTTGGGTCCTCCCTATTGAATTGAGCATAATGTTGCCTTGATTTAGTGTTGTAATGTGTTTAACACATTCACATTAGGTCTTGGGCCCTTGTAAGTTAAATGAACTTAATGGTGCCTTATTTTAGGTGTTGTAAATTGTTGCACCACACTTTTACACTAATATAGGGTTTTCAGTATTAATTGGGCTTCTCTATACTTTAATTGGCCTAATTTTACATCTACAAGCCTCATTTAGTGCATCTTTCTGAGGATAATCTTGATATAAACCAACATCCAATCATAATTCATGTCTTTCTAGGTTGTGTGGCCTAGATTTAGTGATCTTGGACTCATATGCCACCTTGGGAATATGAGTCCCACCTAGGTTTTAGGGCCCCAATCTAGATTTCACATGAATCTAAGCAGTTTTGAAAAATGTGTCCCATAGTTAAGCCTAATGGGACTCATACGCCACTTCTAGCATATGAGTCCTGTGTGACCCAAAAATAAATTTAATTCAAATTCTTGGTTGGATTTTATCCTCCTAGATCTTATGTGATCTTTTAGTGTTGTAATTTTGGGAAATTTAACATAAACAAGTATAAATACAAGGTTATTTAACTCATTTTCATAACAAGACTTTCATGAGAGCATTCCTTATAGAAAATTGGAGTTCGCAAAAGCATTCAAGTGTTCACAAGAGAATTCAAGAGCATTCAAGGGATGATTATCAAGTTTTTTAGAGTGTTATTCATGTATCAAGCATAATTTCAAAGTCACCATGCATCATGTTTGTTTTTGAGCTAACAATTGTGGTGTAGGGTTCAACTAAATATCTATCACATTCAAGCAAGAGTCAAGATCTACATCCATTCGAGCCACTTCATACATGTTTGCATTACTTTATTTCTAGGGTTTGGTGAGTTGCAACATTACATTTTGTTCATTCATCCTTCCTTAATTTTGTTTCATTTCATTACAAGTTTTGATTACCAAAATGGGGTTTGACCAAGAAAAAACCCTTTCCACTAACAAAACAACATGTTTCCCTCTCTCCAGTGTGTGATTTTCAGATCTAGGTTGAAGATACATTGAAGAGCATGTTTGGAGAAAGTTGTCAAGTGTTCAAGGTTGTCAAAGTTGTCACCTTGCATTGGAGATCATTGAAAGACATCTACAGGTCACAAATCATAGTTTTTTTTGCAAGAACATTTGAAAAGATTGAAAGTGTTGTGGAAACATCGAAGGTGTTTTCATTGATGTCAACATGCCAACTAGTTATCAACTAGTTGTTGTTGGATGTATATGTCAAGGATATTGAGAAAATTGTAATGAGGATATGTTGTAGGTGTTTAGTGGGTGCTCTAGGTTTTGGTCTAGATTTTCTCCCGTGTTTGTGCAGTTCAAACATGTTCATGGTTGTTAGTATATGCTATATCTAGATTTTAAGTTGTTGATTTGTTGTACAATACAAGTTGTGTTCACCAGTTGTGAAATGTGGTTTTGTATGTTTTTGATCAAGGTCTAGGAGAAATGTTTTTGGTATGGATTTCTCTTTGATGAAATCTTATGAATTGTGGTTCTAGAGTTGAGTTTCCCTAGTTCTATTGAAGATAGTTTCAACATTTGGAAGATTCATGCTTAATGATTCTATGTGTTTTACATTAGTTTGGCCGACGTTGTGTGAAATACTACTTTCGAGGATGATGAAGTGTGTTGGATCTTTTTGGGTCCCTTAAAGCATGTGTTTGGGTTTCCTTAATTCTAATTCCACCATAGGATGTTTTGACATCGACCTAATTTGAATATGAATTAGATGGTCGACTTTGGATATGTTTCAAAGTTGAAGATGGTATAAATACAAGATGAGTTAGTGATGAAGAAATATACAAAAGAAAAGAAGAAGAGTGATAAAGAGAAAAGAGAAAGTGTAGTTTGATGTGACATTGATTATATTCAATGAGTGTGTGTGGTGTGAGTGTGGAAGACCAGTGTGAAGCTTAATGTTGAGTTTTTGGATGTAGTGAGCAAATAATGGACTCTATCATTCATGCATGTCTGTAGGTGATTGTGGTGGAATCCTCTGTTGCATTGGCATTGTAGTTTTTATGTAAAAGGTCTTCTTTATCTTCTTTGTATCTATATGGTAGTCAACCCTCTGGGTTGTTAGCCCTATTAGATAGTGAGTCCTCTATTTTGGCAGTGAGCCTTTTCTAATCAGTTTTGATATTCTCTATATTGTGAGTTAATCCTCACTGTGGTTTTTCCCTTATTGGGTTTTCCACGTAAATATGGTGTTATTGTGTTTATGTGTTGGATTTGAGATTTTGCATTGGCATTTGATGATTAATCATTTAAGCAGTATTAAGAGTTAGTTCCAGTGCTTGAATTAAAGGTTTAATTTTGTGACAACTGATTCACCCCCCCCTTAGTTGTCCTATTCAATAATTAGTATCAGAGCTTGGTTCCTTGGTGAAGAGCTTAACTACTTGAGGAAGGTTGGATATGGCTAGCAAAATGGTTTATGATTATCCGAGGCTCGATGGAACTAATTATGGTATCGGAAAAGTATTGATGGAAGAATATCTAGAGTATTGCAGATATGATGTGGAGAAAGCTTACAATAATCCTTACACTTTTCCTGCTAATGGTTCAAGTACCTTGAAGAGATCAAAGCACATGAAGCAAATAATAAGGTGAAATACATCTTGAAGAATAGTCTGGTACATTCCAAGTTGATTAAGGTTCAAATTTTGAAGATGACTAAGGAAGTCTGGGATGCTTTGGAAAGAGCACATGATGGTGATGAAAGAGTTAAATAGGAGAAATTACAAAACTCGGAGACACTTTTTGATCTTCTACATGTGTCTGAAGATGACAATGTTAAAGATTATGTACATAGATTGGATGAGATAGTGGTTGGAATGCATGGACTTGGTGTTGCTATAGATGAAATTAGGATTGTAAAGAAGATTCTCATAACTCTTCCTAATTGCTTACAACTTAAGAAGGTGAGTGCTATTAAGTAGGCTATAGATTATAAGACCTGTACTAGGGATCTACTATTAGGATTTTTGACATCTTATGAGATTAGGAAGCTAAGTCTAAGGAATGGAAGCAAATTAGAGGTCCTACTTTTAAAGCTACAAAATTTGAAGATCTTTATGAAGAAAACTTTGATGAAATAGAAGATAACTTTGTAAGAAGGATGGGGAAAGGCTCTGGTAAGTATGAACATAAGTTTCCCTTTAAATGCTTTAGTTGTTGATAAATAGGTCATTATGTTGCAAAGTGTCTTGAAAGAGCTAAAAGGAATAAACAAAGATATGAGAAGGAAAAGAAAGGAAAGAAGATTAACAGAGCTTGCTATGTGAATGAGAATGCTAGTATATTTGATGAGGATTCAAAATATGAAGATCTTGATGATAATGAATGCTTTTTCTCGGTGATTAAGGATGAATCTACTTCTGCTAATGCCAAAAAATAGGTAAAGGAAATCCCTCCAGAGAAGGAGAAAAATGAAGGTACGGTTATCTCTTCCAGGCTACATGCTAAACAAGAGAAAAATTATTCGGTAGTTGATAGTGGTTGTTCACATCACATGACTAGTCATAAAAGTAATTTATTAAAGCTTGATAAAT